>VUQH01060431.1:3316-16355 GCA_015106775.1 Etroplus canarensis | reverse complement strand
TGAATACAAGCGCGCTCACTCACACAGGTGTGCACAAGGGCTTTCATAGACACACACTATCTTCCTTGATTGCTACCTCTAAGCATATTGTGCAATGTTGGTCTTGTGTGCAGCTCAGTAACATTCAGTATTTATTATTTACTGTTACTGATGCTTATCTAGGTTGTTGTTATGGATTGTATGTTTATAGATCATATGTCTGTTCTTTATTTTTCAGTTGCAGTATGCTTGTTACAGATGCAGTGATTGGTATCTTAATGTGCACTCTTCTTCTTTTCTCTTCTGTTTCTCTCTTTTCTTCTTCTTTCTTTTCTTTTCCCTACCTGTCTGTTCTGGCAATAAAGAAAGAAAGAAAGAAAGAAAGAAAGAAAGAAAGAAAGAAAGAAATATATCAAGAACAGGAGGCCATAGAGTTTATGGGGCTCCTTCTGGTAAATTAAATGGGTTTGGCACAACAAAGCATTCAGACCATGATTCTGCTTGCTAATGCTGCCAGACAGGACAGGTTTAAAAAAAAAAAAAAAGAGTTCATATCTGAGGTTGGCTAAAAAGCAGAGCAGGAAGTTGAAAGGGAAGACAAACGTGAAACTGGATGAGGAGCACCGATGGGGAACTGGGCAGGTCAGCAGTGAAAACAGGTTGCTGTGTCATGATTACATCGCACCAAATGGTGTTACAGATCACTTTGGTGAGCCGCCGCTGGCTGAGGCAGAAGGAGTGGCTGCAAAAACTCAAACACAGGATGAGACAGCAAGCTGGAGCAGGGGAGCAGATGAAAGGAAAAAAAAAGAGATTAGTGAACAGTGCTTGAGTGACAATGGTTAGAGAGAGGGAGGGGGGAGAGAGGGGGAGGAGAGAGACAGGGAGGGAGGGAGAACTCCTTGTACTTTAGTTTTACTCTGGGTTTTGAAACTTTGGGAGTCACAAAGGCAGAGGGGATTTAAGCTCAGCCTGATCTCAGGTCAAACACACTCCTTCCAGTAACAGAGGGCATTGTTTAAGAAGGATGACTGAAAGGTCTATAACGCACAAAGATCAAGAACGGGCCGCAAACGGACACAGAGTTTCTCCAAATGGAACAAATCCCAACGGGAAACTGAAGGATGAGAAGGGCAAGAAGGTGGAACTGGGGAAGAAGGTGACCCTGCTCCGAGGTATCTCCATCATCATCGGGACCATCATCGGAGCCGGGATCTTCATCTCACCAAAGGGAATCCTGAAGCATTCGGGCAGCGTGGGAATGTCCCTGCTGGTGTGGATCGCCTGTGGTGTGCTGTCACTCTTTGGTGAGTTGCTCGGTCAGATGCTGATGGAGGTTTACAGATTACAAATAAGAACAAATGTAGAACAGTGACGCACACATGTCCATGCTAGGTTTTAAATATCAGATGAAAAAGTAACACGACAACGATGGAACGTAAACCTCGCCGCTTCCTTACTACAAATGTGTATTGGGCTGGTTGTGTTTCCAACGTGGTGTTTTACAGTTACGAGGTCAGCACGTGATGCGCCATGCCGCGGTGATTTAATTATCAGCCCTGTCTTGTCACGAGCGGTCTCAGGGCACAGTGCATCTCCTCAAACTGCACACGCTCACGCAGATGTTGCTCAACAAGTAGGAGTGTAACAACATGTTTACTGATTATATTTTACAAGGCGTCATTAATGCTGATTACCATAACTGGGTCTCATATCCAAGTCCGGGATACACAATGAGTCATCCCTGGTCCTACACATGATCTGCTTCACAGCATCACTGCCCAAGATGTGGCCCGTTGAACATGCAGAGACTTGATATCCTAACAATCCTGATAACTAACTGGCACACAAATCAAAGAATGTGGTTACTGTAGCTTATCCATTTTGCAATCAACCTGCTACGATAAATCCTCAAACCTGCACATCATACCTACTGTAACGGAGAACGCTCCGCTCTCTGGACTGTAGTCCAGATTTTGAATATGGCTACATTGCAGGACATCCTCAGCTCGCAGCATCACTGTCAGGGTAATATCCAGCACACACTGCAGAAACACACTGCCTCACCTCTCAATACACACTTTCACCAGGTAAATCACCCTCTCAACACACACAATGTCTTTAAGTCATTTTAATAAATTAAGTGATACAATATGACACTATGTTCTGTCACCACAGTAACATACAGTCACTGACTGGTTTATTTTATCATTGAGTTGATAGAGAAGAAGATATACTTCATAAATCCCCTAATGGGGAAATTACCAGCTCTCATCACACTCTATTTTGTAGACACACACACACACACACACACACACACACACTTTGCACACAGTTGAGCGATACAGAAGCGCACACACAAACAGAGGTGAGACAGAATAAGGCAGCCCACTGCAGGCTCCAGGGAGCACAGTGGACATTCGGTGCCTTGCTCTAAGGGCGCCTCGGGGGATGGGGTGTCACCGGCTTCCACAGGGGGCCTCCAACTGCCACAGTCAAGTATCGAACCATCAGCAGCCCCCTGGTTCCCCACCGCACTGAGCCACGGCCACGATGATCGTCTTTAATCAGATGAATGATATTTCTGCATGTTGTTAAAGTTGTGCAAGAAAAAATCCTGAAAAATCTGAGTCACTTTCATAAAGTGGAACTGGTGACAGTGGTAAAAAGGCTTTGCACGTCAGTTCTTCCTCATAGCTGAAGCTGTTACTGAATCAGCAGAAGTACGCACGGAGGATGATATGTCACGACCGAGGCGAGGCGCTGGACTCATATGCAGGACGCAGAGCGGATAAAAAGGTTAACAGAGTTTATTGCAGTAGTAAACACACATGATGATGGGTTATGGGAACGTGCAGATAATGTAGAGGCAGGCAGGTGCAGGGAGGGAGCTTGGCCAGAGCTCGCAGGGATGAACAGAGTTGCTGGAATAAGCTGAGGTTTCTGAGTGACGGACAAGCAGAGTTCCAAAACACACAGGGGGCAGAGTCAGGACGATCCAAACAGAGGTCAGCGTCGGAGGACTCAACGATCCGGCATGCAGGACAGGTGAGGAACATTCACCCTCCAGGTGAGAGGGGCCTGGAAACTGGGTCAGCCAGCAGCTGCTCCTGATCAGCCACACCCGCTGCAACACACAGACAGGAGACACAAAAGGGGACAGGGAGACACAGAGAGAGACAAAGACAAAAAGGCAGAGCCAACCAGGAGGCAGGGGACCATGACATCAGATCTATAAGGTCCACAACAGCCCCAGATTCACAGTGCGTCCGCTGATATTTGGTCATTTTATGACCCCGCCTAATACAACTGGTTCAACAGCATTATCATGTCACCGTGTGTAAGACAGGCCAACAGAAAATCCATTTGTTTAGCTCACGTTCTTCTCACACAGTGCACTTTAATAAAGTTCTGTTTGATTGGCGGCATGCTGAGACATAGAAAGCTAGCAGCAGTCATGTTTTTTACTGTTAAATAGCAACACGTAACGACACGCACACACCTGTACATGCTATGAAATCTGTACCATATGGAAACATGTTTAGCCAAAGGAGTAGTATCCCTGGTAGAGTGGTGGTTTGCGCATTTGACTTACAAGTGAGAGATCCCTGGTTTTATTCCCGGTGGGGACACAAGCCCCTCTCACCATAGGGGGTTGGTCAGGAAGGGCATCCGGTGTAAAACCTCTGCCAAATTACTAATGTGGATTAATCCACTGTGGAGACCCCTTGGTGAGACTACAAAGGAGGAGCCAAAAGCTACATTTACTGTGATCAAAGAATTGAATACACTTGGGGCCGCAGATATCAATATCAAGAAAATATCTTCTTCAAAAAGGATATTCAAATGTTGCTAAGTGAGTTTTAAGTGTTTATTTCTACCCAACAGGAAATCTTTTGTGTGGTGTGATAGCTGTCCATTAGAGCTAATCCGGTGTGCCATGAGCCAATCTTTCTGGTGTTTTCCAAAGAAAGACCAACGTCCACTTCTAAGAAGTGGTTTAGGGGAAGTTTTCTGTTACTCTAGTTTAAGTTAGCATGTCATGGAGAGCATTGTGAATACATTTCTCACCTCTGGGATGCAAAACGTCTGCTGAGTCTGCTTACCTACCACCTTCCCTGACCCTTGAGCTAGACTCTTTCACAGGAGGACTGCATATCTGTATATCTGCGTTGGTTGCATTCCCCTCGGCGTAGGCAAAAACCAATGCAGACGGGCACACGTGCTGTACCATAAATCCTGCATAAGATGTGGATGAAAGTGACAGAAATGATCTTATTCCAAAGTGTTTCTGGGCTCTGCCTTATAGTCAGTCAGAGGTTGCCTCCTAGATGCAACTTGGGTGAAATGTGTAGGTACATTTCCTACATTCTGGTTACATCTGGAACCATTAATGGATAAATCTTAAGCTTTTATTATCAAAGAACACTTTAACAGAACATATTAAGCTGGAACAAAGGAATGTATAATTTCATTTCTGGAAGCCATAGATGAAATATTATGTTGCAGGAGGCAGTTCCAAAAGTAGCAGTGTGCACATCTGTGTATTATAAGATATGTGTATATTAAAGTAGTATCCTTAAATCCTTTAGATTTCATGCTGTAATGAAAAGTCCTACCACTTTATCCTTGAATAGGCTTCCATAACCTCTTCACTGCTCTGCTTATTTCCTGTTGCATGAACTTCTAATTAAAATTTGTCCACCTAAATCTTTGGGACCCAGAGAGGCCCCCACAATAATATATTGTTGTGATCACAGAGCCCAGGGAGAGACAATAAATTTCTATAAATGTGGCTGAGACAGTTTAACAGCCCTGGGACTGTTCTGTATACCTTCCCCTTTGTTTCAGAGTCAGGACTAATATCTCACCTCTGTCACTGCAGGAGCCCTGTGCTATGCTGAGCTGGGGACTTGTCTTAAGAAGTCTGGTGGACATTACACATATATAATGGAAGCTTTTGGACCTCAGATGGCTTTTATAAGACTATGGGCTGAGCTCATTGCTATAAGGTAATGCCGTTTTCTTTAATCAACTCTATCAATGTTTTGATATCAATAGTGGCTCATGATGTGGTGTTTAATATTAAAGATGTTGCTTGTGGTGACAGAAATTATTGCTTGCAGCAGGAGGCAGGTGTTTTCTGTGGAACAGTTCTAATAAAGCCTCAGCCCACTAGCTGCTCATCAGCAAACAGACAGACACAATCAGAGGGTAGCTGGTGAATGTAGGGGAGCATTTAACAGCTAAACAGACAGGTCAAGTGTTGGAAACCACAAACATAGCTAAAACAGAGCATATTTTGGACTTAGGTAAACATGTACACAATTCCAAATGTAAACTAATGTTAATTATGCACAGAACTCTCACCTTTCCTATAACTTGAAAAGTGTTGTCTGTCAGTTTGATTTGCAGTTCTGTTGCTCTAGTGACAAAAATGATCGGTGTTCCTTTGATATACAAATACGTTCTCTGCAAAAACAGCTCAAGCTCCGTCAGACTGGATGGAGAGCATCTGTGAAAAGCAATTTTCTAGTCTTGCCATCGATTCTCAGTTGGATTGAGGTCTGGACTTTGACAGGGCCATTCTAACACATGAATATGCTTTGATCTAAACCTTTCCATCGTAGTTCTGGCTGTATGTTTAGGGTCGTTGTCCTGCTGACGGTGAACCTCTTCCCAAATCCCAAGTCTTTTGCAGACTAACAAGTTTTCTTCCAACACTGTCCTGAATATGTCTCCATCCATGACCAGCTTCCTGAAGAAAAGCATCCCCACAGCATGATGCTGCCACCACCATGTTTCACGGTGGGGATGGCGTGTTCAGGGTGATGTGCAGTGTTAGTGCCACACATATTGTTTTGCGTTTAGGCCAGAAAGTTCAGTTTTGGTCCCATGTGACCAGAGCACCTTCTTCCACATGTTTGCTGTGTCCCCCACATGGCTTGTGACAAACTGCAAACAGGACTTTTTATGGCTTTCTTTCAACAGTGACTTTAATCTTGCCACTCTTTCATAAAGGACAGATTTGTGGCGTGCACGACTAATAGTTGTCTTGTGGACAAATTGTCCGACCTGAGCTGTGGATCTCTGCATTTTCTGATGATGGACTGAACAGTGTTCAGTGAGATATTTAAAACTTTGGCTATTTTTCATAACCTAACCCTGCTTTAAACTTCTCCACAGCTTTATCCCTGACCTACCTGGCGTGTTCCTTGGGCTTCATGATGCTGTGTGTTCATTAGTGATAAATGGTACAAAATGGACTGTGCTTACATAGCACTTTTCTACTTTAACTGAGCGCTCAAAGCGTTTTTTACTACAAGCTTCATTAACCCATATTCACACAGACATTCATCCATAAAGCACTTTATTGTATGCCTTTAAGCACATGCACAAAACAACATCAATGGATGCATCATGAGCAATTTGGGGGGTCACTGTCTTTCCCAGAAATGCTTCGACATGTAGGAGAAGCTAGGGATCAAATTGCCAACCTTCCTGTTGGAAGACAACCCGCTCTACCTCCTGAGCCACAGCCAAGGTCTAACAAACTATTGAAGCCTTTACAGAACAGTTATATTTATACTTAGACACAGGTGGACTCTTTTTACCAATCAGGTGACTTCTGAAGGCAACTGGTTACACTGGACTTTATTTAGGGGTGTCAGAGTAAAGGGGGCTGAATACATATGCACACCACACTTTTCAGATTTTATTTGTAAAAAATTCTGAAAACCATGAATCATTTTCCTTCCACTTCACAATTATGTGGTCTATCACAAAAAATCCCAATAAAATACATTTATGCTTTTGGTTGGAACTTGACAAAATATGAAAAAGATCAAGAGGTATTAATACTTTTCCAAGGCACTGTCTCAACCCCTCCTGCATGACTGAGCTCTTGACCCTAACTCTAAGGCTTGAGTCCAAACACAGCTCATTCCCACCACTTGTATCTGCAACCTCATTCTTTCGGTCACTAAACAAAGTTTGTGACAACAGGTGTGGGTAGGAACCTGGACTGACCAGCAACAAGAGTTTGGCTTTCAATTTCAGTCTTCGCTTTTCACAGCAGATCATTGTAGAGCATCAGCATCACTGCCGACGCTTCACCAATCCATGTATAAATCTCCCAGTCCCCCTCAGTCGTGAACAGGACTCCAAGATACCTACTCTTCCACTTGAGGAACAACTCATCCCTGACCCAGAGTGCTATTAATGCTCACATTAAACAAATATTGCCTGCCTTTTGACTGCATTTTTTCATGTGATCAGTATCATTAAGATTAGAACCATCCTGTCTCAGAGTGATGCTGAAAAACTAGTTCATTCATTTATTACTTCTAGGCTTGATTATTGTAATTCATTGTTATCTGACTGTTCTAAAAGCTCTCTAAAAAGCCTCCAAAATGCCCTAACAAGGGTACTGACAGGGACTAGAAACAGAGATCATATTTCCCCTATATTGGCTTCTCTTCATTGGCTCCCTGTTAAATCCAGAATTGAATTTAAAATTCTTCTACTCACTAACAAAGTCTTGAACAGTCAGGCCCCATCCCATTTTCCCAATAGAGCACTTCTCTCTCAGAGTGCAGACCTACTTGTGGTTCCTAAAGTTTTTAAAAGAAGAATGGGAGGCGGAGCCTTCAGCATCAGGCCCGTGCATCCATCCATCCATCCATCCATCCATCCATCCATCCATCCATCCATCCATATTTAATAGCGCTTTTAATAGAACAGTTTTAGCACAAAGTGCTGTACAGAAAAAGACCACAAAACACACAAACACACACACATCTCAAAAGCCAATAAAATGAGAAATGGTTAAAAGATGAAAATATGAAAACTATCAGGGAATGCCATCATAAAAGAGGTAACTGTAGAGGCTGGGTAGAAGTCATTTAAAATAAAGAAAATATAAAAATAAGAAGAAATCAGAAATAAAAGTAGATGGTGCTTGTCTCTTGACAGACATGATGTAGGATAGATTTTATAGTCTGTCCATATATGAAGGACTTTCTGTGCCCTTCAACCAGTGATGCCCCTCAGACTCACATTATAAGCATGGGCCCCATGTAGCTCTTTTGGGCTGATTCTAACCATGCCCCATGAGCTCAGGCTCAGCCATCAGCTGTGAATCCATGTTTAGGCTGCAATCCTACATGGAGGAGAATTTCAAGCAAGACTTTGGTGAGTTGTATTAAAAAACATGGCAGGTTCAGACTAGGGATCACCTCCATGAACCTCCTAATTTGTATTTAAATTTTTTTAAAGAGATACACAATAAACAATGTTACAGATCATGTATTTTTTATTGATATTGGTTTTAGAATTTTCTGTTGACAGCCCTGAGACAGACTATATCATATCAACACCAAAATAACCTCACCCCAAAGCCCTGGGGCATTTGGAATAAAAGTGGGGCATGACTGTTGAAAACTAATAATACAACTTATAACAACTTCCACAATCTGTGTGGCATTAATCAATTAGGAGCCCTATATGGTAATGAGAAAGAGACAAACAACCCATACAAATGTCTTGGTGTAACCAAACATATATACACTGTCCTTAGTTCCACCTTCACACTTACACCACATAGTTTGCTGATTGGTTGGGGAGCAAGTCACAGTGATCAACTCCCATGACTCTAATCACCTGCTCTGACAAAGCGAGTGTCTTATCAGATGCAAATATTTTGTCGCCTTACCTGCAAACCAGGCAAAGAAAAGGTTGCATAGCTGTGAGTGAATTTACTCTGAGCCACAGAGGTGAAAAAAGCTCTAATGCAGCTGCTTGTGTACACAGCCGAGGTGGAGCAGTATAAACAGTCTACTGGCTATCCTCTGCTGCCCAATTTTATGCCGGCCCCAGGCTAGCAGGTCTGAATGGAAACCATGGGAAATGAAGAGAGACAGAGGCAGAAAATGAAAACAAGAATGAGAGGGACAAAGAGCTATTTCCCCGGTTGCAGCGGCTCACTGGCTGCTGTGGGAAATGAAGAGGGAAAAACTGATGAGCTATAAGATGAGCCCGTGGGACTGGCCAATATTATTTCATTCTTACTGAAGCCAAACCTGCAGACAGCCAACTCACTGTCCACCACATGGGGATGTGATTTTGGGAATGGATTGTCAAGGAAGTTACCCATCTGATATTACAAACAAACTCACATCTGCTGCATAATACCTGCAACAGCAGAATCTACATGGAGATATGAAGGCCAAAACAGCCAATCACAGTGGTCTAACACATCAAGTCCCCCACCATATTATAACAGGTCATGCTCAGTTCACATTTCGATGAGATCATGTTGGTACCCAGGCTGAAAATGAAAATGAACCTCCTATAGACGTTCAAAAATTTTAGTTTAAGGTGGTATTGCTACCTTGACATGTCTCAACTACTGTCATCTGTAGTCTTCCTCTGAAGCATGATGCTTGTTATTTTGTTACAGCAGTTGTCATCTTCTGCAACCTAGTCCTAGTTTAGTTTCTCCAGCTGTCTCCGAACCTGGCCAGAAGTTACAGTCAACCCCACTGACACACCTTCCATGATGGTGGTGCTGAGGTCACCAAAGTATTTAAAAAGCATCCTGTTGGCTGGGCCCCTGGGATAGATGAGATTTGTCCTGAGTTTCTTAAGGCTGTGGATGTTGTGGGTTCTCCTTGGTTAACACGCCTCTGCAGCAGTGCATGGAAGTCAGGGAAAGTTCCTCTGGACTGGCAGACTCAGATGGTGGTACCAGCCTAAATGCGTTTTGTGAACCTGCAGAAGGAATTTGACCTTGTCCCTCGGAGTTTCCTGTTGGGGGTGCTTTGGTAGTGTGGGGTATTGTATCTGACATGTTGTTATAAGCTATTCAGTCTCTGTACCACCATTGTGAGAACTTGGTTCTCATTGTTGGCAGCATGTCAGACTCATTTCCAGTGGGCATTTCTTCTCCATTAGGGCTGCCCTTTGTCACCAATTCTAATCATAACTTTTATGAACAGAATTTATAAGTGCAACCAAGTGATGGAGAGTTTCCACTCTGGTGGACTTGTGATCACTTCTCTGCTTTTGACAGATGATATGTTTGTTTTTTGTTTGTTTAAGCTTCATCGGGTGGTGACCTCCAGCTTATCCTGGTGTGGTATGCAACCAAGCGTGAAGAGGTTGGAATGAAAGGAGCAATTCCAAGTCTGAGACCATGGTCCTCAGTCAGAAAAGGGTGGAATGCCCACTTTGGGTCAGGGAGGAGTTTAAGTGTCACTGAGTCTTGTTCACAAGTGAGGGGCAAGTGAAGCAGGAGATTTACAGATGGATTTATGAGACGTCTTCAGTGATGCAGATTGTTGTAGTGCAGAGAGAGCTGAGTGTGAAAGGAAAGCTGTCGATTTACCAGTTGATGTATACCCCCACCCTCACCTCTAGTCACAAGCTCTGGTTAGCGACCAAAAGAATGAGATCCTGGATACAAACAGCTGAAATGAGTTTCTTCTGAAGGGTGGCTATGCTCTCCTTTAACCCTAGAAGACTAGTGTCTAGAGATTTTCACCCATGCAATTGTGGTAATGTGATTTTAACTGTATTGCTGCTGTCTGAGGTGCATTGGTTCTTTAGGCTGCTCACTGACATCATCAATAGCAAGCGTGTTCCCCTGCTATCATCCATGATCACTGATACAGGGAGCTTGTGCCTTCACTGAATAAGGCTCATGGTTGCATTATTTATTTATTTACGTAATTTTTTTATGAATCTTGTTAATAATATAATAATTTTTTGCTAATTTCAGAACCTTTTATGGTACCTTTTTTGTTTTTAATGCGGTGTTTTATCACTGGAAATAAAAGAAGAGTGCATTAATTTGCCATGTATTGTTGTGTTTTATTATATGTTGGTGAGAATTATTTTTTCGGGGGGTATGTTATATCGGGTAAAATACATCCAACATTACTGATTTTGTTACAAAAATGTATGTTAGTGTTCTAGGGTTAAAGATAGAGTGAGGAGCTTGGCCATCTGGGAGGGGCTCCAGGTAGAGCTCTGATCATCTATGTTGAAAGGAGTCAGCTGAGGTGGCTCGAGCATCTGATGAGGGTGCCTCCCAGGCACCTCCTGGTTAAGGTTTCTTGGGCATGTTCTCGTAGCAGGAGGTCCCAGAACTGAGATTGGGATTTTTTCTCTCATCCTGCTTGGGAACGCCTTAGTGTCCCTCAGGAGGGCTGGAGGAGGTGGCTAGCAAGAGGGAGATCTTGGCAGAAAATGGATGGATATATGGATGTATGCGTGTATGGATGGATGGATAAAAACATGAGCTGAAATGCTGTGTGTGGGAGAGATGACTGAGTGTTGGGGGCCTATCACCCTTGAATGTTGCCTGTGGTTATGTGATTTCATGTTATGAATACTGACATATTTGTGTTGTGTCCTGCAGGCCTGCAGCAATGGCAGTCATTTCTCTGGCCTTTGGTCAGTACATCCTGGAGCCGCTGTTCATGCCATGTGTTATCCCCCCCATGGCTGTCAAACTGGCCACCGCCATCGGCATAAGTACGTACCCGTGATACTGTAATAATTCATGAATGTGACAATATGTCAGGTTTTACCTGTTATAATCTGTGCTGTAAATGGCACAAGATGAAAGTGTGCATGATAAGAGGAATGCAACAGCACAGTTAAAGACAGAGGAGGAACAAAAAAACCCAGGACTGTCCTTATCTTATCAAACATTTAAACAAAGACACAGAGTACAACCAGTACACACAGTACAGCTGAGCTGATCTGTTCAGCTCAGGGAAAAGTAGAAATCAGCTGACATTTCAGTCTGTAAAGTAACAGACAGTCTCAAGTATGGCAGAGTCACATTAATCAGCATATCACTGCATTTTAAATTAAGCATATACATGTATATGTGCTCATTCAGTTAAACCTTTCTAAATTTTGTGATGACAGAAGACATAACTAAGCTTTAATCCCATGCATATTGGAGTAATTATCAATTTAATTTATAAAAATTTAAAAGTGTCATTTTTCAACACAAGCAACCATCAGAGTAGGTGCTTGCCTTCATCAGATGTGTAACTCAAAACCTCAGGTAACAAATCTTTTAGTGCTTTTCTGACCAAAGAGTTATTTTAATTAATTGGTTCGTCATCTTTGTTCAGTATTAACTCGGAAGCCACAAGCCAGTGTAGTCCTAGTGCCAGTCCCAAGCCCGGGCAAATAGTGAGGGTTGAGTCAGGAAGGGCATCCGGCATAAAAACTTTGCCAAATCAAATATGCAGCTTCATAGCACGACTTCCATACCGGATTGGTCACGGCCCGGGTTAACAACGACCGCCTCCGGTGCCGTTAGCCAACAGGGTGCCGGTGGAAACTATGCTACTGTTGGCCGAAGACCAAGGAGGGGGAGAGGGGGAATGCGTGTTAGGAGACAGAGAGAGAGAAGGAAAGTAGGGAGGGTGGAGTTGAGAGTAAGGGGTAGGGTGAGCTGGAGACAGATGATCCGCTTTGGCGACCCCTAACGGGAGCAGCCAAAAGAAAAGGAAGAATTAGCTCAGAAGGAAGAGGTTGCCTGCTAATCAATATGTTTGTTGATTTTAAGTGACCTTGAACACCAAACTGGCATGCGAGTGTATGCATGATAGAAAGTGATTAAGGCATAGAGTAAAACGCTGTATGAATGTGGCTTCAAGTAATAAGCACTTTGATAACACGTAAGTACCAGTCGATTCACCTTTCAATCCATGTGGCAGATACGAGAAATGTGTCTAAAGCAAAGTGAGGTAGCAGTTCAAATGTATTTAAAGTATAGTATCTTAAGCAGAGAGAAGACTGTCATCACCATAGCTTAATTGTACAGTCTCACCCAGCAAAAACTCTGTGAAACAATGCTGCTTTTGTGCTTTTAAATGTTGCATTTTGCTGTTAAAGTTTGTGATTCTTTTACAATAAAAGCTGACATTTCATTTGTGGTCATATCCACATAAGAACATTTTATTTTCCAAATATTATTGGGATCATTAAGGTGCTCATTGGTTTTCAAAAGCCAGAACTCAGATTTGGCTTCTTT
>VUQH01060419.1:33182-52029 GCA_015106775.1 Etroplus canarensis | reverse complement strand
ACTCTGCGACCTTGATTTCCAAATGAAATGCAAAATTTACTTTCATCTGAAAAGAGAACTTTGGACCACTGAGCAACAGTCCAGTTCATTTTCTCCACAGCCCAGGTAAGACGCTTCTGATGTTGTCTCTGGTTGAGAAGTAGCTTGACACGAGGAATGCAACATTTGCAGCCCATGTCTAGGATTTGTCTGTGCATAGTGACTCTTGATGCACTGGCTCCACTCATTGTGAATCTCTCCCAAATTCTTGAATGGATTTTGCCTGACAATCCTCTCAAGGCTGCGGTTATCCCTTTGCTGGTGCACCTTTTCCTACCACATTTTTTCCTTCCGCTCAACTTTCTATGAATATGCTTGGATACAGCACTCTATGAACAACCAGCTTTTTAAGCAATCATCTTTTGTGGCTTACCCTTCTTGTGGAGGGTGTCAGTGACTGTCTTCTCGACATCTGTCAAATGAGCAGTCTTCCCCATGATTGTGTAGCCTACTGACCCAGACTGAGAGACCATTTAAAGGCTCAGGAAACCTTTGCAGTTGTTTTGGGGTAATTAGCTGATTAGGGTGTGACACCATGACTTTCCAATATTGAACTTTTTCACAATATTCTAATTTTCTGAGACACTGAATTTTGGGTTTTCATTATCTATAAGCCATAATCATCAAAATTTCAAGAAATAAAGGCTTGAAATATTTCACTCTATGTGTAATGAATCTATATAATATATAGGTTTCACTTTCTAAAATGAGTGACTAAAAATATTGAACTTTTTCATGATATCTATTTTTTTGAGATGTACCTGAATCCTCCTTTGGCTGTTGAGGTTGACAGATTAAAAAAAATTCTATTACTTTTGCATTGTACATACCACAGTATGGAGGAAAACACACATGGACAAGCTCCCAGGCCTACAGTAGAAGACAGTTAATGATTTATAAATTGTATATACCATAGAGGTCTATATACAATAGTCAATGCAAACACGCTGTGAATATATGCAGTACTTATTCAAATTGAAAAGGGGAAGTTTATTAACTTTTCATAAACTAGCTAAATACCATCTGCTTACCTGTGATGTGTGTTTTACTACATGTGCTATGTGAAAACACTTTCTGTATTATCCCAAGCATCTTTCCCTCCATTGTATTATGTAAAAATCTAGGGTGTTATCACAATCGTAATAAGTCCACACTATTAGACAGCATGACTTTGCACATGTCTGAACATGTCTCAGATGAAGGAGTGAAAACACTTGTTACCTCTGCCAAGGCAGATATGTTTTTGGTTCGGTTTGCTTGTGTGTTTGTTTGTTTGTTAGTTAGTGGGTTTGGCACAAAAAAATAATTTAGCAGCTTTGGGACTTGGTCCAACTTAGAAGTGGTTAACTTCTGGAGTTAAGGTGAATCCTCTAGAAAAACCCTGGATCCAGCGTTGTGAGACAGCACACAATTTGGCATTATGCACCATATCTCAGGTACATGCCTTAAAGGAAAAAAATTGCAGATACTGTATCAGCGTGACATTTTCAAGAAGATTGGCAAATCTCATCTGGATCCAGATATCATTGTGGATCCTGTGATTCAAATTATGCAAAATCGAACTGTATACATGCGAGAGTAACTTAATTGGGTAAAGGCCTGTAACTAGTCACATTTTCTCATTGCTGAGAAAATGTAGATTCAGCAGAGTTTAGTGAATATAGTGGAACAGCATCTGATCCAGATAAGAGGTGCCATCCCCAGATTTTTATGTTCCCTGAATAATTCTCAAAGTAATAATGATATTACTGTGAGTGCTTCCAAGTTCTAAAGTCATGCTTTCATTGTCAAATAATTCAATTGTATAAAAAATAAAGACAGAAACAGTTTGCCTTAAAAAAACACAGAAATTCAAGGATTGTTCAGCCTTTGCTTAGGTATGCAGGTATGCAGTTTCAGCCTGCTCATGTTATTTGTCCTTTTCATTCTCCCACATACACACTGAAGTGGAGGAAGTATTGATACCCTTTATTTAAATAAAATTAGTTTTACCACACGGTAAAAGCACTCTGTTACAAGTGACAGTCCATTGAAAATGTTGTTAAATTATATATAATACCATGAATGTAACTGGTGGACTGCAGCAAATGATTATTATTCATAATGGATGACTCTTAATCTTAATCTTAATATTTTCTGCCTTCATCGATTATGTGTGTGGGTTTTTTTTTTTAATTCCAAAATGATAAGAATGACATCAGAGCTGAAGTGGACCAGAAAGAGCATGGAGTCATCTCTCAAATGCACTCACAGTGTGAATGCAAAAAAAAAAAAAAAATACTAAGTTCCTGGTCTATTTTCTGGTCAATTTAAGTGGATTGAGTTTGGCTCATTTAAAAAGGACTGTTAGTGCTCACACCCTTCATCAGACAACAAAACACAAAAACCAATTTATCTGTGATAGATCAATGTTTGCCAACTGATATTTCAACCATGCTCTAGTAATGACACAACTGATTATATGTTTACATGGAAATCTTTATCAGCATGTAGAAAACTAAATGTATGCGGATTAGAATATGAGGGTAATCCTTAACCCTAGTACTGCCAGCTATACGACCAGCTAGACGACCAACAGTGAATGAAAACACCGGGAGTGATCAATATATAGACGACCGGTAGTACACGAAACTTATCTGGGACATTGATATATTGAGGTCATGCAGTACTAGGATTAATATATATATATATATATATATATATATATATATATATATATACTTAAAGTGGACTTTTTATTCTCCTTTTCAGCTCCATATTTTCATTCTTGCACTTTACAAAAGTAGCTTTGCATGATTCACAGTTCAGAATAATCTTTATTTAACTTGTACTGGATCTTATTGCATCTCCTCAATTTATCCTCTGATTGAAACAAAATGTTTTTGCTCCCTTTGTCCTTCGTTTAAGCCAACTTTCTTCTGATTGGCTGCCCCTCACAAACAGAAGGTTTGAGCAGCAGGTGAATGGGGCTTCTGTTTGTTCTCACAGCCGAATTCCCACCTATCAGAGATCTGAAGGATATCACAGAGATCCAAGATGAGAAAAAGTATTAGATTACTTTTACACACACGGCCCTCATTATTTGAAACTCATCTATGTTTAATATACGCACCCACCATTGTATACATGACAGAAAAAGTAGGTTTTGTATTATTGCTTCCAAAGGTGTACACTGCATTCATCTAATTTGTCTTCTACACACTTGTGGGATAGGCCTAGTTAATGAATGCTTTTGATGATTTTGATGATTATTTTCTTGTCCCAAGATGACGGTGAAGAAGACCCTATCAGAGTTTCGGCGTACTCACCACGATAACTGGCAGGAGCATCGGCAGTGCTTCACGGACGATCAGCTGCTCATGCTCACAGACCTGCTGGTATCACCCTGCTACTACGCCTAGACAGCCATTTCCTGCCTTCGCAAGTCCTCTACAGCCTGTATGATGACTACCACAGAAAAATAATTACACCTTTGCTGGGAACTCCAGTCCTCTGTGCAGCCTGTTAAAATAATCTCTGATAATGCTGGCTGGGAGTTCTCCCTCTGGAACCTCACTTGCCTATGTTGGCCTTTACTAGACCCAGCAAGAAATCAGTCCTGGGCAAAACAGTTTCAAATATTTAACTTAGTTGGTGTGTTTATTTTGTCTCGCCAAGCAGCACAGCTGCCTCAAAGGTGGCCATTTTAGAGATAAAAGTGTGTATTTGGTTCTCTGTTGTTCATTCAGAAACTTTTTAATTTACATCACAGTTTTTTGCTTTAATGTGTGCACTTATTAAAGCTTCCAACTAATACACTCTGCTTATCTAGTAAATACAAGAAGAAAATTATCCATAATAATATCTATATATTAGATTATAAATAAATATGAGTGTATGTGAAATTATAATATAAAAATCACAAAACAATGTTGTGATATTTCCATATTACATCTATATTGTAATCCAGCACTTATCATGCAATGTAAACTTGTTTATAATAAATAATACTACACTGTTTATAAAATATATATAAATAAAAAGGACACTTGTATGCATTTGTGTCCAAAAAGCTATAAACTGCTGTAATAACCATGATATATTTCTGTACAACTCACTTTGTAGTGTTATACATTAGCTTTTCACTGAGACTTCACTGTTTCCTGTTCAATAAATGCATTATTTGTAAAGGGTGATGCTTCTTATTGCAGAGTGGAAGAATGTGTGTTGGGTGCTGCATGTTTTCAGGATTGACTGACTGTGTAAAATGCCAGCTGTTTATCTGTGTACAATCATGTTACATAGCAATGCATTTCTTTCTGCACACAGCTCTAATATGATAGCTTTTTCTTGCTCACTAGTTTTGTGCCAAAATATGTTGTATTGTTCATCTGCCACTATGGCTGGTACACATTAGTATCAGCATCACCAGACACCTGTTACCACTGTGCCCCAGTCAGATTTCAACTTTGAGTTTTAACAGAAAAGAATAATTTGTTTTCCATGCACAGTGTCAAAGCTAGTCAGCTTAACCCAGAATACAAAAATTAACACTCACAGGTTTGCCAAAATGGAAAATAGATTATGCAGCTCAACGGTCAAAGTATTAGCCAGCCCCATTTGCACTAGTTATTGGACATGAGGGGCACTTGAATTTCTGAGGAACAGGATTTACACTTTTAGATTATCCATCCATTTTCTTAACTGCTTGACCAATTTGGGGTTTCAGAAGTGCTGGAGCTGGTACAGGCCACCGGTCCATAGATATTAATATACTTCATTTTAAATTATTAACTCTTAAATTAACTCAAAAGCAGAAGAATGCAAATGTCCAGCAGTTTAAAACAATTAGTCCAGATTCCTTATTATTATAAACATTGAAATATATTCACAGGTTACATCATTACGTATACCTCTTCAACTGCTTGCAAATATCTAATCAGTCAATCACATGGCAACAATTCAGTGCATTTAGGCATGTAGATATGGTCAAGACAACCTGTATTAGAATGGGGAAGAAAGGTGCTTTAGGTGACTTTGAACTTGGTGTGGTTGTTGGTGCCATGCAGGCTGTTCGAGGTATTTCAGGAATTGGTGATCTATTGGGATTTTCCCACACAACCATGTCTAGGATTTAGATAGAATGTTCAGAAAAAGAGAAAACACTGAGTGGCTGGCAGTTCTCTGGGTGAAAATGCACATGTCCAACCTTGAAGCAGATGAGCTACAGCAGCAGAAGACCACTCCTGTAAGAATTGGTGTTCACAGTTGGTATCTGTGTCTGAAAAATGTGTATCTTTCATTAGAAAAGAATCCTGCACTGGTAGTAGTTCACAGTACCTACCATTTCAAAATTCCAACTGGCACTGGGCTAACATTGCTAGTGGTTTCCCATCTTATTTATCTATTTAATCCCATAGATGGACTTGAGAACTCTTGAATCAACAACACCTCTCATGTTCAAAAGTATTTAACTCATTTTAAACTGAATCTGAATTACTTACCATTTATAGTTCATCTGTTAGTTTACTATTTCAACAATTCATTCACGACTTAGAGCTATTAGTCCATTTAACCAACACTCACTAGCAACTTTAATAGGTATACCTGTTCACCTGCTCTTTCTGCAAATATCTAATTAGTCAGTCACATGGCAGCAACTCAATACATTTAGGCTTATAGACATGGTCGGGGCAACTTGCTGAAGTTCAAATCTGGCATTAGTACGGGGAAGAAAAGTGATTTGAGGGACTTTGAATGTGGTATAGTTGTTGGTGCCAGGTGGGATGGTCAGAGTATTTCCTGAGCTACTGGGATTTTCCTGCACAACCATCTATAGGGGTTACAGAGAATTTTCAGAAAACGGATCAGAATTTGGCATAAACAATATGAAAGCGTGTATGCATCCTACCTTGTATCCACAGTTCAAGCTACTGGTGATGTAATGGTGTGGATATTTTCTTGGCACACTTTGGGTCCCTTAATGCCAGTTGAGCGTTGTTTAAATGCAACAGCCTTTCTAAGCCGCTGAACTTTATGACCACAGTGCAGCCATCTTCTGATGGCTGCTCCCAGCATCATCAGGAAGCTCAAATCATCTCAAACTGGCTTCTTGAGCAATGAGTTGACAATGAGTTCACTGTACTCAAATGGCCACCACAGTCACTAATCCAATAGAGCACCTTTGGAATGTGATGGAAAGGGAGATTCACATCATGCATGTGCAGCTGGCAAATCTGCAGCAACTGTGGGATGCTATCATGTCAACATTGACCAAAATCTCAGAGGAATGTTTCCAGAACCTTGTTCAATCTAGGCCATGAGGAATGAAGGAAGCCCAACCCTGGTACTTGTAAGGTGTATCCACTGAAATGGTGAGTGAGTGTAGATATCTTCATAAAATGTAATATCTTTACCTACATTTTTACCGTTGCCAATTATTGTTTTCATAATTCTTAATATAAACTGGCAGTAAACTAAGCAAGTTAGGCTGATGTAGAACAAGTAGTGGCCACTTGTTCCCCAGCAGAGCTTCATGTCACAGCTGTGTGTGTGTTTTTCTGTTAGAGTGTTAAAGAAAGATGGCATCACAGATCCAGCTGTCACTCCTTTATTCTGCATGTTGATGTTTTTCTCATGCAGTGCTGCTGAATTTGGTGTGTTCACTGAGCTGGGACATAGGCTGGCAGAAGGAGAAGAGGCTGATGCTGGATAACCAGCACTGTAGGTGCAGCTAGTGACACAGAGAAAGTACAGCCTGGAATAAACAAAGTGTGTTTGTTTATAGTGGTTTTGATTACAACTTCTTTTTCACAGCATGAAGAGGGAAAGACAACATTTAGCAAAACAGGAATAACAGGTTAGACAAGGCCTTTTTTCCCTGAACTTACCATTATATTATCTAAAAAAAAAGATCTTGAGCCTAATTATGTTGTTTCAACCTGGCAATCAAGTTTTAGAACTTTTTTCTCCACAATCCTACAAAAATTCAAAGAATAACAATTGGGACACCCTTATGCTAACACTAGTATAAATTTAATCAATGATTCAGTGGATTACACGGAAAAAAGGGCTAATCAAAGTAAGACAAGGAAATAAAAGTCCATAGCTACACTCAGAAGTCTGAAAGGCTGTGATTTGTCACAGCAGTGCCCTGAGTTAAACACTAACATTAACATGTTAACATGCTCAGAATGACCGCACTAACATGCCGATGTTTATAGGGTGAAATATTGGCTGTGTTCATCAGCTTTATGTGCTACCATGCAAGCATTTGCTAACTGGAATTTAACAGGATTTGCAGCTGCTGCTGATGAGGATGTCATTATCTTAAGTCTTGAGCCACCCTTTCTTTACATTTTGCTAGGAAAATAGAAACGAAGTGCAATGATTTACTGAAATATGCACACGTGTATGTATGGTGAATAGGGCAAAAACAGAGTTTTTACGATTCTAACAAGCTTGACAGTCAATATTCAGTATGACCCATCTTTATTCTACAGCAAGGCCTCTTGGGCATGCTTCCTTGTAAGTTCTCAGGTAGAGTTCTCCAGGCAACTTCCAAAGGTGCTCTTTGGGTGTTGACTACTCTTGGTTTTGTTCTCCATCAAGATGATCACACAGTGCTCCAGTAATGTTGAGGTCCATTCACCACTCCATAAGACCTGTTGCCACTGATTTTCAGTCTGGTTCTTGTGTAATTTGGCACACCCCAGCCTTTTCTGCCAATTTCCCTTTCTTCAGAATGGCTTCTCTCTAGCCACCCTTCCAAAGAGACCATTTCGGATAAGGCTTTGGCAAAAGGTAGATTTATCTGCTGAAGGGTCAGATGCATCTCTCAGGTCCTGTGTCAGGTCATTCCTATATTTTTTGTCTATTTCTAAAGGATGTGGCTTTTAGACACTGTTAATTTGCTCTAGATAGTTTTTTAGACCTGTCCCTTATTCTTCTATCCTCCACTTTTCCAGTTTCCTCAGATTTTTTTCAAGGACACACTGCCCACAGTGCCACGATATGCCGAGTTTTTGACTAATACCTCTTTGGACTTCACCTTTTTGGTACAAAAATACTGTTTTATGCCTGCCAAACTGTGTGTTGCTTGGCATTTGTCATAGATTTAAAAAAGATATGAGAACAAATGTATTTTTGTGACAAGCTGCTTAAACAAATTCCTGAAGATATTATTTAAAAATGGTTCTTTGCTAAGGTGTCTGTTACGTGTAGACAAAATACTGGTTCACCCCTTGTGTAGATGCCTTTTTCATGACTGAATGATTCATAGGTCCATGATAAGAGGCTTATCAAACAAAAAAAAACATTCCTCTGAAAATGATCAGGTACAAGGACTGGATTGAGAGTGAGTGAAAAAGCAGCCAATGTCCAAAACCAAAAAAAAAAAAAAACATTAAAAGAGCTTCAGAAAGCCTGGAGAATGATTGCTAGAGACCACTTTTTAAAAACTTACCAGGTCTGGCTCCTTGGAAGCAAAATATAAAGAAATGAGGGGTGGCTCAAGACTTTTAACCAGTACTGTATATATGAGCAGAGTAAGTTCACATTTAGAGCTATGTTCTGAATAAATATTTCTGAAAACATAATATAGGGCTTTGGTAGTTTATAGCAGGCACTTCAACTAACTGATCTGGCTCTTTAATGCTAAACAGTAAAAAAATAAAAAAAAATTGACAGAATCCAACTCCTGCATTCAAGCCATATTTATTTCAGCCTTTTGCACTTTTGAAAGCACATTTTGTGATTTACACAACATAATTTTTGACATTCGTGCAGTTTCTATACTAGTTTCAGTGTATGTAATTTTTCCAGCTTTAAAGCTGCTTTCAGTAGACATTTATTTGCTTTGTTATGTGGAACAAAGTGATGCTACTTTGCACTGCGATACTAAGGTCAACATCATTTCTACACTTGACAAATATCTTGATTGTGTATATGTATCTTAAACCCTGAGATTACTTGACAAATCCAGACTGGCATATAAATGCAAACCTCATTTCCAAAAAGTTGGCATAAAAACTACAATCTGTGATACATTATTTCACACAGACCTTCATTTGATGGACAAAAGTGCAAAAAAGAAGACTTTTAATAGTTCTGAAGACCAACTTAATTGTATATTGTAAATATATGCAAATTTAGAATTTGATAGCTGCAACACACAACAAAACTTAGGACAGAACTAAAATAAGAATGAAAAGTGCACAGAATATCCAAGGAACGCTAGTTTGGAAGACTACAAATTAAGCAAACTAGGAGCGGGTGAGGTATCACGCCTAGGTATAGGCTCAGGTATCACAAGCATGACGGATGGTCGTGACTCACCTGTTTGTGCCGAAATACATGAGAACTGTAAGTCATTCAGTCCAAAGGAACGTTTCTCAATGCAAGATTACCAAGAATTTAAGTCTTTCAGCATCTACAGTACTTAATATTATGGAAAGATTCAGAGAATTCAGAGACATCTCAGTGTGTGAAAGGGCAAGGTCGGAACCCACTAATGAATGCATGCCTTCAGGTGACACTGCCAAAGACACAGTTGTGCTACTGTGACAAATATAACCGCCTAGGCTCAAGAGTACTTTGGAAAATCATTGTCACTTAACACAGTCCATTGCTGCATCCAGAAATGCAACTTGAATCTGTATTATGCAATGAGGAAGCCATACATCAACTCTATGCAGAAACACCGCCGAATTCTCTCGGTCTGAGCTGATCTCAGATAGACTGAAAGACTGTTAAGCAGCTGACATGTTATATCAAGCAAGAATGGACAATATTTCCAAATGTAAAACTAGCTCCCCTTGATTGCCATGCGACCACTAAAGGTATATCCCCAAAAGCCCTGATTTCTCCATAAATCCAGAACTGACTCAACCCCACTTGACGTGATGTGAGGCTAGATGCCCAGGTCATTTTGTTCTTTTTAAATAAATTGCATGATTAAGAACCGACACATGCAGCAGTTGATAATATCCCTGAAATTTTTTCATGATTTCAGTGGCGGCACCAGCAGATGCCAATAGCTGCAGACCAACATGGCGTCACCAATCAATTTGGTTTTTGTTTTGTGCAGACTGGAGAAATACCTGTCACATCAAAGTGAAAACAGTGTTAGTTCCACATCCCACAGAGGTCTATCACTGTGTAAAATTAAGATTCCTGCGTCAACTAGTTTTTGCTTTATTGCACACACTTGAAAGATTTGTGACAGTGGTGGTAGAAGGTATGGTATCACCATTAATGTATATGATCCCATGATCAATTTACCAATGCAGATTAATCCGCTGTGGCGACCCCTTGGGGTGAATACAAGGGAGTAGCCGAAGGTACATTTCATCCCATGATCAAATTGGTGTTTGTTTAGTGCACGTGGGATGACCACACCTTTGTACATTTGTCAAATGAAGGTTCATGTGACGATGGTATATACTCTATTTTTAAATAAATAAACTTTAATTTGATTTAAATTCAATGAAAAAATTTTTTAAAAATCAAGTACTGTTATTCATCACATTACAATCAACCTAGTTTAAGTTTTTCTGTCCATTTTGTAGCCTCTCTCTCACTAAAGTTTCAAGAGAAAACAGATGTGTGTCTGAATCCTCGGGCAGAATAGTTCTGACAGCATCAGCCAGCTGAAACAGGTACTCCGTATTTTTCCCACTTGGACCGGTAGAGTTGACAATCTGGTTGGCAATGTCCTCCAGGGGCGCAGGTCCGAGGTAGTCAGGATTGTCCCGAGAGCCGATGTACATTAGCGTCTGGCTTGGCGAGGAAGTGAGTGGTGGACGGGGGTGAAAGGTCACCGTGATGACCTGATAACCACCTTTTTCTCGGTAGTCGAGGTAGCTCTTTACTTCTTGCTCCCGGCCAGTCGGCAGCTTGTAGGCGACGCCCCAAACACATCCCTGAGAAAGAGGTGCGAAAAAAGAAAAATGGGTAGCTACATCTGTGAGAACAAAATGCGAGATGAGCTCTGATCACAAAGGTATGGAAGCAAAACATTTCTGCTTTTATGAGTGGCCACTGAAGCTGAATTTGACAGAAGTTTGCAGGTATGACATGGATAGTGCTTCATACACACGTACATCTTAGTGTCACCAATCAAATGTGGAATATGGTCACAACCTTGCCTTCTGTCCCTGAGCTATGGTGCTTAATAATGGCAGAATAAGGTTTTTTGGGGGTTTTGCCACTCCAACCCTGGTTAGAAGTTAGTTATCATAGCTGATAACTCTAACCACTCGCTGTAAGAACATATGATTTTGCTTCTTTGAGAAAGTCTGTTCCCAAGTCTTGGCAATTAGGGGACAAAATATAAACATTTTAACAGATACACATCAAAAACTATTCGAATTTTTTTTTCCAAAAAGTCCTTTAATCTTTTGGATACAAAACACCGTCATGTAATTTATTCTATCTTGTTAGACAGCTGTGTGAAATCCTGCCATAAGTCTCGAGCTCTGATCAAAAATGAACATGCTCTACCAGTGCGCTAACATGGCACCTACCATCAAACTAATGAGTTCATCCTCAAGTGGATGTTCATGGCAGGTGTAATGAAATTTCACTCTGGGTGTTCCCCTCTATCTTGCATTCACAAATGTGGAAAGGAGGTAAGGTCATACTGATCTTTGTCTCTGACCAAATAATAAAAATTAATGAGGTTATCTTAACTGAGATATCACATTCCCAAGAATGGGATGGAAGGAAACACATCGGAAAGGAATGATAACAGACTTTAGAATAATACTGAACTCAGCTGCAGTCTTATCTCCATATGCTGATAACATGTATTCAGTATTACTGTACAATAGGACTGAAATAGTGCCATCAATATTATTCAAACTGTTCCAAGTCCATAGATAACCAACATCATCATATCTTCTTCTTCTTCTTCTTTTGGGTGCACATGATCATATAAATGAGATAAAAGCAGCAATCCTCACATTTGACAAATAATGGTATTTATCTTTGATAAATTATGTGTAAAAAAAGCACGTTGACTGTTTCAGGACTGTCAAAACTGAAAATTAAAAAAAAAAAAAAAAATCATACTTGACATAATTTTCCCTTGGCGCTGTTCTGTGTGGCAGCCTGTTGCAGTAGTTCATTTGTTGTGTTTTGTTTGGTTTTAATTTAAATAACTTCATCACCTGATAAAGTATATTTTTTATTGCTCACTGGTATTTATGCAAAGGCAACATGGCAACTCTTTGTTCTGCAAGTCTTGTAAAACTAAGTTTTACAAATGTTCTTGTGGTTTGTCTTTGCATTACACTCTTGACAAAAGAAAATCTAAACTAGCTGGTCGACACTTCTGCTGCCAGGCAATGGGGTTTCGGAGCTGGAGCTGTTATAGCAGTTATCGTGGTGGACACGAGGTGTTTGGAAAATATAAATGAGCTCAGTGAGCTGATTGAGACCAGGGGGAACACAGTGAGTGTAGTTTGATGTGCTTCTTTGAGACACTGCAGTAAGGTGCTGCCACACTTGCACATGACCATAACTGGCTTCGGCACTTTTTGGGCAGACAGGGACATTAATTTGGTAGGAGGTAATGTAGAATTATTTCACTAGTTCTGATTGAAAACTTGTGTGACCCTGGACATTCTGTGGCAGAGAAGTGTCTTTGTGGCTAGCTTAGGAATAAGTTCATATTAGACACTGAGGGAATTCACCATTGATGTTTGAATTCCTCCATCAGCTGATGCAGAGGTCATCCAAATGACTGTGACTATGACAAATGACTATGGATAATTACTGTATCCTGACCACCCTCTGCACCACTTACCAGAAATGCAGCTGAACATTTTCTTTAACATCTGTTTGAGCTTCATTGTGACAGGGACAGATGTGGGGGGTCTTTGCCATCTCATACCACAGTGCCTGCATTCTTTTTAGATTTGAGTTAGTTGCTGTATCATTGTTGTTAGATTTGCTGAACTCTTCACTTTTTTGTATTGCTGTGATGACAGTAATTTCCCAGCTTTTGGGATAAATAAAGTATTTTTAAATCAGATATTATCTTAACTAATGCTATAAAACAGTCTTCTGTTTAGAGCTAAATAAACTTAGCTAGAAAAGCACTTAGCCAAAGGAAATGGTCTATTTTGTGATTTTAACCAAAGTGACCTGAATCCACTCCAAAACTACTTTGCCTCTTAACCACCTCTTCACTAGGTTTCAGGACATCCAGCTTTCTGCGTATAGACAAACACACAAACACACACTACCAAAACCACACCTCTGCTTTGGAACTGACTGATCAGGTAATTGATTAAAAAAAAATATAGAAAACTATTCTGATAATCAATTTATTATTCAAGTAGTTGTTAAAGCGAAAAAGGTCAAGATTTTCTGACTCAAGGCTCTCCAGTGTGAGCATTTTCTTTTTCCATTTATATGATTGTAAAGGAAAAAACTTCTGAGAGCTTCACCTTGGGCTTTAAGGAAACATCATAGGTATTTTTCAGCTTTTACTTCAAACTTATCTCTAACATTACTAAGATATTTATCAGTCAACTGTTTTCAGGATTCCTACCATGCCTGGCTACATCACAAGTCACACTATTTAAGAGGTCATCTCCTTTTCTGAGCAATATCCTGTTGACCTTGTTAAAGCAGCTGTGACTTTCCTCAACACTGACACTGTTTGGATTTAAGCAAAGCAATGTCTACTTTCCCCATGTTAGGAAACCCAAAAGAATTCTCTTAAGTGGAATCCTATTTTCACACTGTTGTTCACTGTTTGCCTTTACACTTTAAGTATTGTCTTAATTGTGCCAATAACACAGGAATAAATAACAAAGTAGGTGGATTATAACCTTCAGGTAGTAATAATCTCTCACTACTGTGCAAATAACATAATTTTTTTGCCTCCTGTAATACAAACATGATAATGAGGGCACACTAAATGTATAACTCTTGTATTATTATGTATTCAAATAAAGGAGTGAATAAATTATTGCATCAACGTGACAAAGGACATACAGCATACTGTACACGTTTGTGTACTCATGTAGTTGTTATTTAAACAATTCCCCCTGATTCTGATGATTCTCATTTAGCAGAAACTTCAAGAATACTGCCAAAATAAAGAGTAGATTTACTACCATGTCTTTTTAGAAAAACTGTTGAAAACTGTTGTTTTGTTTGTCTATCAAGCAATTAAACTTTGCTGCATTTCTTTGTTTTACTTTAAGTAGATATTTTGGAGGCTTTATTTTGTTGATCAGGTAAAACAAGACTATTGACTATTTCTTGTTGGAATCACAAAAAAAATTCATCCTGACATTATATAGACTATGATTAATCTAGAAAATATTTGGCAATAATTAAAATAGCCGTGGGTTGTATCCATACAATAAAACAAATGTTAACCCTAGTACTGCCAGCTATTGTGCTATACAGCTACTGTCTGCTATTATAAAACACCGGAAGTAATCAATATATAGACAACCAGCAGTACACAAAACTTATCTGGGACATCAATATATTGAGGTCCTGCAGTACTAGAGTTAAGGAACAGAGTATAACTCACCTCAGGATCCTCCACGAGTGTCACAACCCGGCCAGGCTGGAAAAGACATAGAAACGCTGATATTAAAGGATCTTTTAATAAATGTGTTAGTTGGATATTATGCATTTACTTGAAATGGAAACTTTCTGAAAGGTTACAGGTATTATATCACCTGTACACTCTAATACAGTGGATTTTAAACTGTGGGGCAGGAACTACCTGGTGGGGCAAGGAGCCAAAGAAGATGGAGCATTAATGACCGGGGGAAAAAAGGGAGTGGATCAACGTTGAATTTATTTGTCTTTTCAGGTAATTGAATTATTGACCTATAGTTCACTAAAATTAATTTTAGATCAAGTTTTTTTTGGTAGTAACTATTAAAATTCTGTGGTGCAGGATGTGAATTTTTTTGGGTGTTTGAAGTGGGACATGAGAAGATAATCTGCAAAGCACTGCTCTAATGTAACTATAACCTGGTAGCAGTCTATAACTATCAACATTAGTGAGAAATACTTAAATGGAAATGTTTGAAAACTTCCCTTCATTGTTTCACACCTCAAGTTATAAGACAACACAGTAGTAGCATAAGGTACATATTGTTGAGTGTGCCATTGCGATAGCACTGAAGCATACCATTTACTATTTGTCACATTTAGTATTATTAACCTTTTTATGCCAAAATTACAATGCGTAACTAGTCCTGCAGCTTTGAAAAAAACCCCACCTAAGTTATGTCAGGAGTTTCCCACCTGGGATTAATAAAGGATTGTGAATCTGATTGATCATAGTGAGTTGTGACTTCTGGTAGTGATTCATCACAGGATTTTTTTACTAATTTCACAACGAAAGTATGCACCTTTTCCCCATTCACTTTAAAGGGAGAAGCCCACAAACTCAGCCCAATTTGGAGCCCAACCTCTCAGGCATATTTTGTCATAGACGTGTCATTTGAAGTTTACACAGCTAACAAATGTTTGGACTTATTATTGAATAAATCCATGTTTTCACATCTTCTTTAGATTTTTGTAGTTACAGCTTCTGTTTCGTAAAAGATAAGAGTTTTTCTATAATTTTCCCGCCGCAATGTTATAACATCACCTGCTGTGGATTTTAAACCTGGAAATTGTTCTGAAAAAAAGAAAAAAAATTATTTTTGATTATTTCATACCTGGACCCTTTACTATACATGCAGAAATCAGACATCAATACAAAGCCATTTTTGTCTTCTTTCATTCTCATTGTGATGGGATTTATTGTTCTGACATAAATCCCTCTTAACTGCAGCCTCCTCTGACCACCTCTCTCACAGAAACCCATTATAAAATGCCAACCAAATTTCAGCTGAAAATCAGAGGCAGAGGGTGTCTACATACTGCAGACGTGTCAATGTAATACACACTACGGATGTGAAAAATGAATATGAGGTTGTTGCCACTCACTCTGAATTAATTTTTCCAATACAATTTTTACTTTTCACTCTGTGAGCTTTTGTCGAGGACCCAGGTCCTAGTCTGCCTCCCTTTATCTGTGTCTCTCCCAGGCTGAGACAGCAGTTTTTTTTCACACCCTCCCCTCCTCTCAGTGGCTGCAGTCATCAGAGCAACCAGTCTCCACAGGTGTGTTTTGCTGTCATACTTTCTCTCCTAATCTGAACCTCATCCTGGCTGATCCTCTGGGTGTGTATTCTTTATCTGGGCCATTCAAAAAGCAACTTTAAAGCAAATCAACACAGCTATGATTCATCATCTGAACAATAACCACAACACTTACAAGACATACGTGAGTACACAAATCTCATTCAAAGTTTAAATGAAAGAGAGGCGTTATAGGAAGGTTACTGAACTTTCAAAATAAAAGCACATTTTAGCCCTCTCTTTCACACAAAGACTTAATGACTGATATACAGTAATCATACCTTCTTTCACTTATAAAATAAAAAAGCCAGCTGAAGTTAAATGACACAAGAGAAGCTAAATGAAGCTAGATGTTAAGCAAACATACACTTTATGGACAAAAGTATTGAGCCATCTACACATTACACCTACAGGAGATTTTATGACATCCCATTCTAAATCACAGGCATTAATACAGAGCTGGCTCCCCTTTATACAGCTATAACAGCTTCCACTCTTCTGGGAAGGCTTTCTAAAAGATTTTGGAGTGTTTCTGTGGGAATTTTTGTCTATTCACCCAGAAGAGCATTCATGAGGTGACGCTGAACGAAAGGGCCTGATTCTTAATCTCCATTCTAGTTCATCCCAGAGGTGCTCCATGGGGTTGAGGTCTGAGCTCTCTGCAGACCATTCAAGTCCTTCCACACCCAACAGTATGCAACCGTGCCTTTATGGACCTTGCTTTGTGTACTGTTGTAGAGTCATGCTGGAAAAGAAAGAGCTTTCCAATACTGCTCCCACAAAGTTGGAATCATAGAATTGTCCAATATATCCTGGTAAGCTGAAGCACTGAGATTTCCCGCTGATGACCCATGTAAGACTAATGCTGCGTATACAGGATGTGTCTAAGTGATTTGGCCTTCCAAAATAAAATCCCCCTGCTTTTAAACTTACCTTTAAGCACCTGTTTCTAGCTGTCTCTTTATATAGTTGTTATAAAGAGACAGCTAGAGCTGGGTAGTTTTCATAAGCTACCTAAACTTTTCTATATACATATATGTATGTATATATATATATATATATATATATATATATATCTATATATATATATATATATATATATATATATATATATACACACACACACACACACACACACTTCTTGTCACCTCCTGAGAGGCACACTGAGCTTCTGATGGTTCTTCATACATCCTGTTAGCGCCTGTGAGCTGCCGACAAGTCAAAAGGCAGCAGGTGCGTTCAAATTCCTTCAAAATGTTTCTAGTTCATCAACACAACCCGCAGTGATGTCTTACAGTGAATTAACAAGCTTTTTCAATAGCAATGCAGTGTGTACTCTAACTCAGTGCTGCCACGTTGCATCAGTTTGGACTATTCAGCCGGTCCCAAAGCCCGCGAGGTGTACTCACCTTACCGGGTACTCCTCGGTGGTCGGTACTGCCCTGCCAAAACCGACGGCTGAAGCCCTTAATGTATCCAATTCGCTTTTCCTCGTAAGGAAAATCCACCTTCCATATCAGAGACCCGTAACCGAACACCCACATAACGAGACCTCAAGCTAACGGAAAGGACGGCGGAGCTGGACGAAATGGTAACCGTTTATCGCGGTCGCTATCACTTCTATCAAGAGTCGTCACATTATAACGCCTGACGTGTCCATCTGTGGGAGTGTGGGTGATGTTCAAAGTCAGGAAAACATGCTCGAAGCAGTAACGCCGTTCCAGGAACAAACTGTCAAGTCACACAGATTACGTAAGTACCCTTTACTTCCGCTCACTGCCCTTCAGTTTAAACCACAGTGACAGAAAAACAGGATTTTTTTTTTTTAAACAAAGACAGCTATACCGAGGGTATTCGGCTTTTAAACCAAACTAAAAGCCTTCTGTTCGCAACATAGCATATTTACAGCATGTGTGGTATCATTAAACTGTCTGCCCTTGAGGGCACTCTGCTTTTACTTTGATGGCAAAGGCACCATCCCGGATGCTTCTGGCTATTTCTATGTTAAATTTATTGGGGTCAAACGGTTCAGAGAGAGAAGTGTGAAACCTTATCAGCAGGGGCGTTTCCAGGATTTTTTTATTTATTTTTTTTTTAGTTGGGGTGGCTGGGGGGGGGGATAATAGCCACCAAAAAAGCGCTTGAAAACTGGTCGAAGTTTCAGTGAGTTATAATGATTTTACTATGCACAGACCTGCCTCTATAAAAACCCATTAGGAGAGGTAGCGATAGCACAAGAAGCACAATATTTAACAGCGGTTATTGGAACTAATACAGAATAGTCTAAATAATGTTCATATGTTTATCTTTAGTTGTACAAGTAAATAGCAGTGTCTCACACAAAGTAAGGGAGTTAGGAAATGGTAAGCAGTGGATGAAACCACTGTGAGGTACATGAGGAGGAATAAATCTTTCAGAGCTTACACATTTATTGTTTTCCATTAATAATTAAACCAACAGCTTTCACTGTGTGTAATATTATTTAAAATTTCATAGTCATATATTTACAGTGGTGCATTGAGTAAGAAGAAGCTGCTTTAGCTAGACCTTATCCCTACTGTAATTTCTATCAATCACTGTAGGGCCCTGTCACACCATGACGATTTAACAAGCTTATGCTGACGCATTCAAATTCCTCTAAAAACCCTGGCATACGCAG
>VUQH01060419.1:19196-33162 GCA_015106775.1 Etroplus canarensis | reverse complement strand
CGCTGTGGCGACCCCTTGGGAAGAATTCAAGGGAGCAGCCAAAGGCACATCATCATCCTCAGCTCCTTAGGGTCCAGTCGCACCACGACGATTTAACAAGCTTATGCTGATGCATTCAAATTCCTCTAAAAACCCTGGCATACGCAGAACAATGATATTAAATGGACGTATACAGAACATATATGGTAGCGTACTGCCGACATTCACAACTTGAAGCCCATTTATACCACTCCCCTTAAGCACACCCCATACGCAATTATTCTGCAGCTGTGTGGGAAACGTGGTCAGTTCTACTGGATCACGTTAAATACATCTACACACAGGAATATGCATTGGATGTATGTTTGATATATGTTACACATATGTTAAAAACATGTTATAGGTTATTAATACCTTTTGGTTACGCTAAACAATATCTCCACATATCTCCACATATTTCAACATGAGTCTCCGACTGCATTAAGTACCTGCAACATATGGTCCTCGTATGCGAGATGTAAGAGCCATACGCTGGCAAGCGTCGGAGGTTTAGTGCATGCTCAAAACTTTCCCTCTACCTCGCCATACTACCTCGTAGACCGGCGTAATTATGCGTGTTGTTAACACATACAAAACTTCCCTAGAATGTAATTGACGTACTTGCAGTTTTTGTCCTACGCCGGCATACGCTTGTTAAATCGTCATGGTGTGACACCCTTAGACCCACCCTTGCTTATCAATTTAGTGTATGTGCTAAGGTAGTGTAATGTCATAAGGTCATTTAGATGTGGCCATGGCATCTCCATAACTGTTGGGGGCAGTGTGATATATTTAGTTTAGTTTCACATTGGTTCATACATCAGTTAACAACAAAACATGATATTTATGGTGCAGATTCTTAAGTAATATATCTGCTGATATGAGGTTTTCGTCTTGTGATAAAAGTCACTGGTTTACACCATTGCCTTCCAAGCAAGAGGTCCCTGGTTAGATTCCAGATGGGGGCACAATCCCCTCTCACCATGGAGGGTTGTGTCAGGGAGGGCATCCGGCATAAAATCGCTCCTAAATTACCAGTGTGGATTAATCCACTGCGGCGACCCCTTGGGGAAAATACTAGGGAGCAGCCGGAGGACAAAAGTCACTATTAAGTCCCAGTAGTATTTAAATCATTTTTTCTCATGTTCTCTTTTCTTAATGATCTGGTTCACCTATCACCTGAAGTGCCCTAAGCTCTTATATATTATATTATTTTAAGCTATTACTCACATGCACCCACTGATTAGTTTTCAGTTAATTTCTCCATTTGTCTTGCATTGTAAAACATGAACTGGGACAGATAGCACAGGGCTTTCATCCTGACACCAGGGGGTGCTGGATTTCTATTTCCCCACAGTGTATCATGGTGTACTCTTTTCATGTATGCCGTGAGAGCACTGATTCAGAACCAAATTAAGTGGACAGCAACAATATGGCCTGTAATGTCATACTCATTCTCCTGCCTCTGAAAAAGGCTCATCAGCAAACCTTTTATGTAAGACTCCAGTTTGGAGAGGCAGCTCTATGCCTGAAATCCCAGCTGGGTTTGCTGAGGAAATATCCACCATTTAGATACCCTTATTCAAGAAACTAAAACCAAAATTAGAGCATTTGAGCTTCTTGTTTAGGGACCAAAGGCCAAAAGTCAATACTAAAGTACAAATGTGTGTAAATATATAAATGCAAAGCCTACATAAAACTGAAAACAGTAACTGACACATGAAACCAGCACTCAGCATCTCAGAAACATTCTTTTTGCTTTTTGCCCTTTTATATGTTGCCTAAATTACTGTCATAACAATTCCCTTCAGTTAAAGTAGGTTGTTCTTTACGCACCAGCGTGGAAATAATGGCCTACAGTATTTATAGACTATATGGACAAAAGTATGTGGCCACCTACCCATCACACTTACAGGAGCTTATATGACATCCCGTTCTAAATCCATACGTATTAATATCAAGTTGGTCCCTCTTTTGTAGCTGCAGCAGCTTTCACTCATCTGGTAAGGCTTTTAACAAGAGTTTGGAGTGTCTCTGTGGGAATTTTTGCCCATTCATCATTATGTGTACCTTGGCTGCTCCCTTGTATTTTCCCCAGGGGGTCGCTACAGCAGATTAATCCACATTGGTAATTCTGGCAACAGTTTTTATGCTGGATGCCCTTCCTGATACAGCCCTCCATGATGAGAGGGGCTTGTGCCCCCCCCGGGCTCAAAGCAGGGACCTTTCACTGAGAAGGCAAATGTTGTAAACCACTACGCTACGGAGACACTGCCCATTCAACTGTCTTGGTAAGCTAATGCATTAAGAATTCTCTTTATTAGAACTGAGGGGCCAAAGCCAACCACCCCAGAAAAACAGCCCCATAGCATTATCTTGCCTCCAACAAACTTTACAGTTGGCACGGTGCAGTCAGGCAGGTAGCGTTGTTTGCATTCGCCAAACAAAGACTTCTCCATCAGCCTGAGGGAAGCTTGATTTGTCATTCCACAGAACACATATCCACTCCTCCAGAGTACAAAGGCAGCATGCTTTACTGATACGTGGCATTGTACTTAATGATGTAAGGCTTGCATGCAGCTGTTCTGCCATGAAAACCCATCCCATGAAGATCACAGTGCACAGTTTGTGTCCTGATGTTAATGCCAGAGGAGGTTTGGAACTTTGCAGTTATTGAATTAGCAGAGTGTTGGCAACTTTTAGGCACTTTGCACCTCAACACTAGGCAATCCCGCTCTGTAACTTTACATGGTCTGCCACTTTGTGGCTGAGTTGCTGTATTTCCTCAACCCTTCCACTTTGCAATAATAACTCTTAGAGCTGATCATGGAATATCTAAGAGGGAAGACATTTCATAACTGACTTGTTGGAATGGGGGCATCTTATTACAGTACCACACTCAAATTCAATGAGCTCTTTAAATTGACCCATTCTTTCACAAATATTTGTAAAAGAAGACTGAAATAAACCAAAGCAAAACATTCAGATATGCATACATGGCTTGAAGATATAGGAAATAAACTAAATCCTCCTCAAAATACCTTAAATCTAGTACACACATAATTATAATCCCATTCATATGTGAATCAATACCACCAATGGCTTACAAATTGTCCCATGGGCATACCTTTGTGCTGTATTTGTCTTTGACACAGTTATTGGAAAATATTAACTTGTGTCTCTTTTTACCATATGTTAGCCTTGTATTATGGTGACAAACACACAAACATTTAGGGAAATCTACAATCTGTGCTACATCAAGCTTGTTTTTTAAGAAAAGAAGCATTTTTTTAAATAATGAAGAACATGGTTTATTTGCTCTGCTAAATAAAAAATGCTGGGTATTTCTTCACTAGGTGAGTTTGGCAAATTTGTTCTCTTTTGTTTGGAAGATGGTAAACAAAGATGTTGCAGCAAATATGAAGATAACATGTGAGGAATGACACTAAATATCATTTGGTATGAAATGTTCCATTCCTCTATCTAATCAGTAACAATCTGAAACCCATTTTCCCTTTAACACATTCTAGTACAGAATATAAACATTAGATGACTTCTAAATTAAATCTATTGTAATCTAGCCTGTATTCCAGATCTAATCAAGGGTCATTATGTCAACATGATAATCAAAGTAAATCAAATATGTCATTATTCCAGAATAATTATCCCATGCTGGTATGCAGGCAGCTTTCCCTAAGTACCCTCCCTCAACATTATTTTTTCTCCTAGTTTCTCCATACATGCTACATCAACTTCATTTGATTCTCTTAGGCCTTCTTCTCTGACAAGCATATCCTTCTGTTCCAGTCTCCATTTCCCTGTGCTCCTCCTTTCTTTGTGTTCCTTCTCCAAATGCAGAGCTACTCCTAAACCTTTCTGTTCTTCTGTAGAGTCGTCTGTTTATTCCTCAGGGAAGTGGCCAAGATAATGCTTTTCTCAGTCATTTTCCTCTAAATTTTGCTCATTTTGCATGATAAATTTCATGTTTGAAGGCTGTGTTTAAATCAACACTATGTTTTTTGATCTTTATTGTTTTGATTTTAAAATGGCACTCGCAATGCCAGAGTCTGTTTTCTTAGAAAGTGAGGGGTCTGGCACAACTACACCTACTTCAAAGGAGCACAGAGAAGAGCATAAAGTCTGAAGAGGATAAAGCGTCAGTAACACTTGTGGCATGATGCCACAAGTGTTACTGACGCTTTATCCTCTTTGACCAATGTGTTTTAGCCTTCATCATGGTCATCAAGACCTTGATGAAGGCTACAGGTGGTCAAACACTAAAGTTGTTCTTTATCAATGTTGCTGGAGATTTATCCTTGTCAGGGTCAGTTTTCTTGACATGAGTGCTGTGAAGATATCAAGCCCTCCTGACAAAGGTCTAGTGACAGCTTATTCACAAAGGAAGAAACCTGGTGGTATCACAATAAAGCCACTAAATCAGATGAGGTCAGATCTGCGTGGATGCACAAAAATATCAGACTGTAGCATAGGTGACTTCTGACAGACAATACTGGGTTGTTCCCTGACCTTGGTCACATGTTTGATGTTGAAGCCGTGATAACAGGGGTCCTCTAGCCTCTGCGCAGTATTAATCCTAATTTACTGATGTTATCCTTTCAATAGAGATATCAGAACAGAATGTGTTTTTTTGCTCTAGGTTATAAACCCATGATGTAGTGTGACATTTAATTTGAAGGATTTGTTGAATAGAAAACCTGTGTTGCAAACTTAAAGCATGTTAGTTAAAATTTTGGAACAATTGCACAGCATCGAGAATAACAAATGGTGGTATTTATTCATCTTATTGGAATTTATGTGCTTGTAGAGTGTGACTGATACTAGGGAATGGAATTCGGAATATTGTGCTTCTGTTTCATTAACTTTTTTTAATCTGTCACTTGCAAGTCTCTCAGCTTTATGGGGGTACAATACAAAATTACTGTAATGCCCCTTTAAAATGAGTTACACTCCCCACATTCTGTTTTTCTTGTTCTGTCTTTCCAGTTGTGAGTGGGTTTTCTTGTTGAGACCAAAAATCCAAGAAAACGTGTCTGTTCCCATCTTTGTCCTTTGTATTTTGTGCCAAGGCCTTTTTCCATTTAACCCAGTTACACTGCTGTTCTTTGTTAAATGGAGCTTTCAGCATTCAGAACTTCTTTTGATTTTGTGTGTTCGAGAAAAAGGATTTTAATACTGTGTGAGAGATTCTGGCCAGCTTACACTCAAGTTTTTTTATTTTTCACAAAAAGCATCCCATTAACAGTAGCACAGCCAGACAGTTTTTATAGGGGTGATGAAGACGAGACCATTATTTACATGGGCAACATCATAAAAGGAAGACATTAGACATTAGGGAGGCACTAGAGAATCCTGAACAGAAATCTATGGATGAACTCCAAAAGAATGCAGAGTGGTAGGAGCATAACTTCCAGGGAATAAAACACTTTATTAAATAATAATAATAATAATAATAATAATAATACATTCCTCAGAGATTTTGGTCCATGACATGATAGCATCACGCACTTACTGCAGATTTGTCAGTTTCACATCCATGATGTGAATCTCCCATTCACCTCATCCCATGGGTGCTCTGTTGGATTGAGATCGGGTGACAGTGGAGTCCATTTTAGTACAGTGAACTCATTGTTACGATACTTTGAAGCAATCTGGCCGTTCTCCTCTGACCTCTGGCATGAACCAAGCATTTTCAGCTATAGAACTGCTGCTCACTGGATATTTTCTCTTTTTCAGAACATTCTCTGTAAACCCTAGAGATGGCTGTCCGGGAAAATTTCAGCAGTTTCTAAAATATTCAGACCAGTTTGTCTTGCACCAATACCCATGCCACATTCAAAGTCACTTAAATCACCTTTCTTCCCCCATCTAATGCTCAGTTTGAACTTCAGCAGGTTTTCTTGACAATGTCTGCATACCTAAACACATTGAATTGCTTCCATTTGATTGCCTGATTAGCTGTTTGTGTTAACAAGCAGTTGAAGAGATGTATGAAGTGACTTGTGAGTGTATATTGCAGTAATTTAAACATTGCATTCATCATGTGTTTCTGCGCTTTGAAGTAAGCATTTGTCTTGTAAATGTCTTACTGTAGACCCTTTGTACACCCCTTTTATTTCTAGTGCAAAAACTTCAGGTGACAACAGAGGCGAGAGAATAGGAAAGCTTAGACTGCTGACCCAAACCAGTTAAGCAGAAGGAAATGATCCTTTCTGAATTTGCAAATTTCTAGTGAATAATGCTTCCTATTGCTCATAATCAGAGGACATCCTCTAATACTGTTCCTTTCTGAAGTCTCTCTCTCTCTCTCTCTCTCTCTTATAGAGCTTTGAAAAGATTTCTTCAGCTAGTGGAACCTTTTCTTCCTACCATCCACCTGCAAGATCGTCTAACTAACCTCCAATATTTAGTTGCTCTCCTGCAGCGATTGAGGTCTACAAAACCCATCCAAAAGGTCTCCTCCATATTGACTCGCTCTAGCAGCAGTGGTTTCACACACAAAAAATGCTCTTGAACCCCTGACTCCATCTCAGCAGCCATAGTGAGGAATTGGCTTGCTGAGCCATAAAAAGTCTACTATATGTAGAGAGCAGAGTTGAATGGGCCATTTTGGGCTCTGAGGCCTCAAAACTGTTTGATCCTGAACTGCTCATATGACTCCTGAGATTTCTCTCACACACTCACATTCAGGCTTGGCGAGTGCAGCCACATATATCACCAGTGTTGTACTTGCCAGAGAATGTGAATCTATTCTGGGTATAACAACTAATAATGATGATATGAAGCACTGTAAGATAAGAAAGTCATTATTACCAGGCCAATATTATCTATTTTGACTCAGTTTTTACACTGAGACTGCAAAAACCTAATTTATAAAAATGTTGGACTAGCACAAGCATTGACTAATTAAAGTAATAGAATGAGAGAATCATGTTCATATTGGCATGACTGATATTCTTGTTCTGTCTTCAAACATTGTAGATGTAATAATAGAAATGATGATAGGTCTATAAAGAAAAAGTTTTATGCATGATGAATGCTGTGTTCTCCTTATCAGAAACAAAAGCCAAACATTTGGGGTGCACATGATGATAGAGGTGTCTGTTAACACGTCTATTCAAAATTAACATGAAGTTTCTTCCAAGTAACTCTTCTCAAGTCAAAAAACACCAGCATTTATATAGACAATGCTTTTTTGGACCCATGGTAAATGTTGATCATGAAAAGAAAGAACCAGAGGCAGAATAGAAAATACATTATATGATCAAAAGTTTTGTGCCACACCTCTTAATTACTGAAGTCAGGATTTTGATTTTAGACCCATTTCCACATGTGTATAAAATCAGTTACCTAGCCATGCAGTCTGCCTTTATAAACATTTGTGAAAGAAGGGGTCATTGTAAAGAGCTCGCTGAATTGAAGTGTGGTGCTGTAATAAGATGCCACGACTTCAACAAGTCAGTTGGTGAAATTTCTTCCCTCCTAAACATTCCCCCATCAACTGTAAGTGGTATTGTTGGATCTTGGAAGTCTTTAGGAACCACAGCAACTCAGCCACAATGAGGGAGACCATGTAAAGTTACAGAGCGGGGTCAACAAGTCCTGAGTTCCAAATCTCCTCTGGCAGTAACATTAGCACAAAAACTGTCGGTCAGGAGTATCATAGCATGGGTTTCCATGCTGCAGCTGCACGCAAGCTTTATATCACCAAGTACAAGGTCAAGTATTGGATGGAGTGGTGTAGAGGAATCTGTCACTGGACTCTGGAGCAGTGGAAACACGAGTCTAAGTTTGGCAACTGACTGGAGTACATTACCTATCTAACTGCATTGGGCTAATTGTAAAGTTTGGTGGAGGAGGGATAATGCTATGGAATTATTTTTGTGGGATTGGAATGGACCTCTTCCTTCCAGTGAATGGAAATCCTAATGCTTCAGCTTACCAAGACATTTTAGATAAGTCTATGGTTCCAACTTTCTGCAAATAGTTTGGGGAAAGGCCTTTCCTGTTGCAGTATGACTATGCCCCAGTGCACAAAGCAAGGTTCATAAAGCCATGGGTGGATGAGTTTGGAGTGAAAGAACTTGACTGACCGACTCAGAGCCCTTATCTCAACCCCACCTAACAATTTTGCGATGAACTAGATTGGAGACTGAGGGCCATGCCCTCTCATCCAGTATCAATGCCTGACCTCACAAATACTCTTCAGGATAAATGCGAAGAAATTCCCACAGACACACTCCAAAATCCTGTTGAAAACCTTCCCTGAAGAGTGGAAGCTCTTATAGTTGCAAAGGAGGGACCAACTCTCCAATGCCTATGGATTTAGACTATGATGTCATAACATTTCCTGTATGTGTAACAGGTAGGTGACCCGAAACCTATGTCCATTTTCACAGAAACAACTGCAGAAACATCTGAGACTTCATTTGAAATGTAACATATTATACTTGCTCAAAATTTTTGAATGTGATCTGGATGTTATAAGGTTAAAATGATAATACACAGTCTACTTTTTCTCCTTGACTGAACGTGAAACATTATGCAGCAGTGCAGTTAAGCAGTCCTGCTTTTTCTTCATTCAAATTTTAAGTTGTGCACTATTGTATCCAGTAGGGAAAAACAGCTCTCCAGTCATCCAACTTGTATTTTTAGACTTCCTGCACGTAATCAGGGACTACTGTGAGATGTAAATTGTTTTTTTTTAACAGCAACTTGTTATTTATCATGCATGAGTTCACTATTGTATACTCATATTAAGATTGTTGAAAGCTGTTGTTTGATAGAGGACATCTGTAAAGAATTGTCTGTGCTGATGTTGCAAAGTCTTGGCAGACATTAGATCTCTTGGCGGGTGAACTGATACTAAAAAAACCCTGTTAATGTTGCATGGCCAGTGGTTTCTTGGAAAACAGGATGTTCCAGTCAGAAACAGCTGGCTCAGAACACTATTTACATGTCTGCAGTAGGGTGATGAGAAAAAAAGGAAAGTGTTGTTCTAAGGCAAGCTATGAGAAGGGGTAAGAATGTGATAGCCTGATGGAAGGGTGGTTAAATGGACCAAATTAAGCTTTGTATGTGATCACCTCCCCTGCATTTAAATTTGCATTTTGACTTGATTTCTTTCTTTAATAATCAGAAATTTCCTTCACATCACAAAGACACATATTCCACACTTGTAACTGACACTGATGAATGGATTTCAAATATTTTACTTCCAAAATTGGTAGAAATAAGGCTTAAGTCCAGTCATTGCAATGATACTCTTAGGCTTCTTTAAGTTCCCTTCTCCCAAAAGCTGTAAATTGATCTCCATGTTTGAATGAGACCAATTAGCTGTTACAGAACAGAAAGTGATCAGAATTGACTCCCTTTGGTATTTTACTCCAACTTAGGAACAGCAAACTAAGCAGCATTTTTAGCAGTACAATTTTTAGTGACCCATTTACCATGGGGGATACTGTATATTGCAAAATTACAGATATTCATAAAGAAGTAAAAGTAACTTACTTATTTAAGCCTCTTCACCCCCGTAGGAACAGAGAGTAAGACCGTCTTGACACTGGAGTTTAAGATGTGTATTATTGTGACTGTGCTGAGCACTCTGGAGGCCCAAATTTTTTTCAGCATGACAAAGGCTGCTCTAGCTTTGCCAGTCCTGGCAGTGACATCTCTGTCCATGGCTCCCTCTCTGTCAACTACACTTCCCAGGTACAGAAAGGACTCCACCTCCCTGACTGGCTCTTAAATTGGATCTTAAACTCTATCCCGGCTGATTTTGTTGAAAGGTGATTTTTTTCCTGCATCTGGTTATCATTGAGCACCAGGTCATCAGCAAAGTTTAGATCCAGAGTGTTCTCTGTATTCCAACATTCCTGCCTTTTATGGTGGTCTTCATAATCCAGCTGATAACTTGGAGGAAGAGAAAAGGAAAAGAAAAGGTGACAGTAGACTCCTGTTATTACCGCAATAATATTTGACAGGTTTGCCACATGAGTGGTAAGTAAATGTAACTGCAAAGAGGAAATAGAAATTAGAGGATACAGATCTAAAATACAATTCATTCAAAAGGGTCGTTGTTTACCGCTTTTCTGGTGGTCCGGGTTGCAGAGGCAGCAGTTCGAGCAGAGAATCCCAGACTTTCCTCTCCTCAGCCACCTCTTCCAGCTCTTCAGGGGCGACACCAAGGCATTCCCAGGCCAGTGGGACGTGCCCGAAACACCTCAACATTCAAAATGCTTTTTCTTTTAATATTTTGTTTTGGGTTTTTTTCCACATAGAATGCAAAGGCATCTAGCCTCACGTCATGTCAAGTGGGGTTGGGTCAGGTCAGCATTCATGAAGAAACTGGAGCTTTTTAGGGATAAACCTTTAGTGGTCACATGATGACCGGGGGAGCTAGTTTATTTTAAAATTTCTTTAATGTATAGTGAGTGTCTTTATTTTTTTGTTACAGAAATTTCAAAATAAACTAGCTCCCACAGTTGCCATGATCGCTAAAGGTATATCTTCAAAAAGCTCCAATTTTTTTATGTTTGCTGATCTCCAGATCCAACCCCACTTGATGTGATGTGCAGCTAGATTAGATGTCATGGTCAGTTTTTTTAATGCAAACTGGATGATTAAGAACTGACATATGCAGCAGAAGTTGATGCCATAATATTCGTGATTTCTTTTTTTTTAACTGTAGTAACAACAGACAGCAATGGCAGCAGACACTGCATGGTGTCACCATGAAAGTACATGATTCTACTATCAATTTGGTTTTCATTTTAAGCAGATCTGACCAATAGTCAGAGAGGTATGGCTAAAATGAAAATATTTTGACAGATATTACAAATGTGTGTGTTCAAAATGACTTAAAATCTCATCAGTTCCAGATCTCATAGAGGTCTATTACTGTGCAAAAATTCAAAATCCTGCGTCAAAAAAGTTTAGTGTGATGTAGTGGAGAGGCACCATCCATGCAAAAGGTTTTTATTTGCTCTGAAAGTAACAGTATGGGCACCAAGGCCCCCTGTTTCCAAACACTGACACTGAAGTTTATGCTGTATTTGGGCTGATCCTCGAGCAGCTATGAAACATATTCTTGCACACAGTATGAGTGGTATTCCAGTAGAGAGCTCAATGCAGATAAAAACTGACCCTGAAAGAGGCCGCATTGCTCTTAACTATTCAGACTGAAGATTGAGTAGAACAAATACTGCCATGCTAGTAGTTCTGTGATCTTGTACATACAGTGATGTAAAAGAAAATAAGTAAGCACACTCTTTTCATTCTAAGATTTTACATATCATAATAAGCATAATACAAATCATCTGGTCATTAGTAAATCTTAAAATTAGGTAGATACAACCTCAGATGATAGATGACAGCTGTCATATTCCTAGGGTTTTGAGTTTTGTATTCTGGTTTATTTTGGTGATGCAGTTTTCTTAGTATTGTTTGCCAGTCTTGTCATTCATTCTTTTGTATTTTGAGTCTTGGCTCTTGTTGCTTCTTAGTTTTTGTAACATTTACATTCTCAAAGTTTTATCAGTTTGTGTTCTGAGCCTTAGTGTGATTTTGTCTTGGTTCTAGCTCCAGCTTGTGTTCCTTTAGCCCCCCTGTGTCTCCTCCATCTTATTATCCTGTGGTCTCATCCTTCTTTTAAGGCCAGTCTTATCTGTTTTCAGTGATGACTGTTATTCACTTCCTGTTTTACTTTGGTAGTCTTTTGTGACCTGAACCTTGTGTTCAGTTTTACTTCTTCCTCTGGCTCCTTGTCCAGATTGTTGTCACCTGTGTCTAGTTACCCTCCTGTGTCCTATTCCCCCAATTACCTCCTGTGTCTGCACATAGATCCATCTCTTCCTCAGTCTTCAGGTGTGTCCCAGTTCAGGGTCTGCATCCGTATGTAATAGAAAGGAGCTGGGAATAATATGTGCTTTCCCACTCCTGCTTCTTCAGTTCCATACTGTAACTTATTCTGTTTCATACTTATTCTGATGAAGCACTTCTAAGTACTTTCTAAGTACTCTTGTTGTTCTTATCTTATGATATATTAGGTACAGTACACTCCCTGTAAGGATAAGTGATCATCTCACAAATGGACATTTAGAGTCTCTAAGAGGATAGGAGAATAACACTGGATGTTTTAGAAGAAAATAACATTGGATATATGTTTGACACTGGAATATAAGTAGTTCCCATGTAATACATACCTCCATTTTAATAAATTACTGCCCACAACAGAAAATATAACTTGTTAGGTTTATCACGAAATGTCATCTTTTAAGAAATAATGTATGGATGACCCTGGAAATAACTGTGTCTGGGGTTTGTGGTAAATCACTGGCAGTTGAAGATTATATTGGTGTCAAAATTAGGATTGAAAAGGTTAATGTAAATAATATCAGAGTGAGATTTGGGGGTCAAAAGATTAACATACAGTGGGGAGGGAAATCTGAGACCCTCCCAGGGGCTATAAAGGTGGGAGACAAGAATTCCCCTGGAGCTGTTTGACCTGCTACTTGACACCACACTTCTCTGCATGGGGTTTCCAGAAGTCTAAACCACTTCCGCTGTAGTTTGCCTATTTTTGCTGCTGCATTAAAAATTTTCTGCCAGTACCTTGAGCTTCTCCAGTGCCTTTCTGAGTTTCTGAGAATACTTTGAGAGTTAATTGGGATTCCACTGTTTCTCTCCGGGCTCTTACTGTTAATTTTTGAGATGACAGCCCCTACAGTAATATTACTGTGTTTTGGGCCTTGTTTTTTTCTGTTCTGGAATTTTGTCCACCTTAATAAATGTGTCTTTCAGTTAAGTCTGTCAGTCTTCAGTGAAGCCTGCATCTGGGTCCTCTCTCCAGCACATCACAGAACATGACTACAACAGATGATAAACTACACGAAATCAATATTTATTTGATAAAAACGTAGCCAAAATGGTGAAGCATTGTGTTGAAAAGCTAAGTACATCATTATTGCTTCTGTAGGAATGAGCGTTGAGTGTTGGCAACTTTTACACACTATGTGCCTCAGCACTCAGTAACCCAGCTCTGTAACTTTACGTGGTCTACAACTCCATGGCTGAGTTGTTGTGGTTCCTAAATGCTTCCACTTTGCAATAATACCGCTTACAGTTGACTTTACTGAACACACAGAAACCATCTACAAGAAGAGCCAGAGCGGTCTTTATTTTCTGAAATGGCTTAGGTCTTTCATTATTTGCCGGACGATGCTCAGAATGTTTTACGAGTCTGTGGTAGCCAGTGTCATCCTATACAAGTATGTTGTAGTTTGCTGGGGCAGGAGACCAAGAGTAGTGGACACCAGCAGACTCAACAAACTGATCTGCAAGGCCAGTAACATCATGGGTGTGGAGATTGACTCTGTAACAGTGGTTTCAGGAAGAAGGATGCTGACCAAGTTAAGGACAATATTGGACAATCCTTCACAATATCTCCATGACATGCTGGACAGGCACAGGAGCACGTTCAGCAGCAGACTCATTCCACCATGATGCAGCACACAACGACACAGGAAATCATTCCTCCCTGTGACACCTTGACTAGTGTCTTTCTGTTGCCATATCTTTTGCATATTGTATATACTGTCCAACTTTGGAGCTATTTCTGTTAAATTTTAACTTTATGCATACATGTATAATACATAACATGACGTTGTTTTCTCTCTCCCATAGCATGTGCCTCTCTGTGCTCTCCTTTCTGTCTTCTCTGTTCCCTCACCCCCAACTGGTCGAGGCAGATGGCTGCCCCTCCCTGAGCCTGGTTCTGCCGGAGGTTTCTTCCTGTTAAAAGGGAGTTTTTCCTTCCCACCGTTGCCAAGTGCTTGCTCATAGGGGATCGTTGGATTGTTGGGGTTTTCCTTTTAACACTGTTTTATCTTTACCCTACAGTGTGAAGCGCCTCGAGGCAACTTTTGTTGTG
>VUQH01060419.1:0-19176 GCA_015106775.1 Etroplus canarensis | reverse complement strand
TTACCCTGCGGTGTGAAGTGCCTCGAGGTGACTTTTGTTGTGAATTGGCGCTATATAAATAAAATTGAATTGAATTGAATTGAATGTATATATATTTAATCTTCATTTTTCTACCTTTCAGATTTTTATTTATTCATAGATAACTGAACATCCGTAACAACCATGCAATTCCCCCTCTGGGATTAATAAAGTTTTCTGATTCTGATTCTGGTGAAATATCATTCTTTAAAAAATGTTTGTAAAGGCAGACTGCATGGCTAGGTGTTTAATTTTATGCACCTGTGGAATGAATAAAACATCTAAATTAAATGATTAAGAGGTGTGGCCTAATAATCTTGTCCATATAGTGTATTTCATGGAAATCCTATTCATAGTTAGATGTTTGAGTCTGAACTGAAGTGGAGGACTGGACTAATAACAGACCAATATTTCTGTCTATATGGTAGCACTGTTAGCCCTGAAATATGCTGCATCATTGTTAATTATTCAGGCAGAACTTTGGGTTAGAAAGGAAAGTCTTAAATCTCTGCTGGTAACTTTTGGATTGAAAAGAGGACAGACTTGGGTTTGAGGTTTAAGAGCATAGATGAGTCAAAGCCAGAGCTGGCGGACAGCTGGCATGAAGTCAGGGCCAAAGAGGAGTTATGGCCATATCTGAGCAAAGCCAGAGTTGCTGTCAATCTGGCTGAAGAGCCACAGAGGAGATGGAGATGAGATTTAGTCAGCGCCAAAGAAAAATTTGAGCAAAGATAGAGCTGTTGCCCATTCTGGTGATGAGTGGGAGTTTGTGTCAGTGAGGGAGTCTCGCTTTTACTGAGGAAGCAGGAGTTGATGACGAAGAAGAGGATGAGTGGAATCTGAGTTGCGTCAGAGTGGAACCAACCAGATAATTGCTGGAGAAGAGCCAGCATAAAGCTACTGGAGTCTACTGAAGTCAGAGAAAGAACTGGAGTGGGGGAGGAGAAGCAAGATGAAGAGGTGTTAGAGACTGGGGATTCATAAAGGCTTTTTTTTCTCTTTCTATTTTATTCCCTTCCGATCCTAACTGTATTTATTTTAGAAGCATATGACAGTGTGAAGCTGATGGAGAAAAATTGCCCTGTCAATGAATTTGTGGAGCTTGGCAGGTGAAGAGGACTGACTTGGTATGATGAAAGAGAGTCTGTCACTCTGGCTGGACTCAGAACATTTTGCTCTGGACACTTGACAGACTGACGGCTGGTGGCCACAGAAAAGAACATTTGCTGTAAATATTGTCATCTGCAGTTCTCATGCTGACCTTAAACGATGAAACTGTTTCAAAACTTGAAACTATTTCAGCTGTCTTTGAATTCCTGTTAACAAAAAATCTATCTTGCATTCTCTGAATCGAGTGATTAGTTAAACCAAAGAAATTACTGGTAGATGAAACATTTGGCTAGTAGATTAAATGGCAGAATTATTAATGTCTTAAGTGGGAAACTGATAATCAATTAATTTAACTATTAAATTAATTGGTTTGTAGATAATTGTCTGGCTAGTTATTGTAAAGTTGAAGCTGATGTTTGCAATTTCAAAACAGTTAACAAATGCTGTAAAAGTTTTGTTTTCTTGTTGTTTTACTTTCGTTTTCTTTTGTCTAACATTGTCTTATCTTGTCCATATCAAAGAGAAACCAGTGACCAGCAAAACCTCTGACTACATGGCAGACTTTAAAGCCTTGAAAGTTAAGTAATGAAAATGATAAGTAATTAAACATTTCTTACAATGCATTTTTTATCATCTGTGATAAAATACATAAATGATATGCAATTCACAAGAAATACACAAGATGACACACCATTTACAAACATTTAAGTACATAAACATTTTAGTAGTACTATTACTATGAGTAATAAACATTACTTATTAATATTTATTTGTTAAACATTAAAACAACTATTAACTAAAGTTTCATAAAGAGTTAACAAAAAGGATAGATCAAAATATCCCTTTTTTCAGGAACATCCATCCATCCATCCATCCATCCATTTTCTTCCACTTATCTATTTCAGGGTCACAGGAACCTATCCCAGCTGTCACTGGGCAAAAGGCAGGGCACACCCTGGGCAGGCTGCCAGTCTGTCACAGGGCTAACATAGACAGACCACTCACGCTCACATTCTCATCTACAGCCAATTTAGAATTACCAATTAACCTAAATACCTGTGTGTCTTTGGACTGTGGGAGTAAGCCAGAATACCCAAAGAGTACATGCCAACTCCACACAGAAAGGCTCCAGCTGGCCAGTGAATTCAAACCCAGGACCTTCTAGCTGTGAGGCTTGCTGTGCTAACCACAACACGAACATACCACCCTTTAGCAACCTATCACCTGATAGTTTTTTCCCCACAACCAGAAAATGTATTATTATTAACCTTCATTTGACCAAGAAGTCAAATTCAAGATTAAAAATCTCTTTCATGAGAGTGTGCCAGGCCCAGATAGGCAGCTTAACCTAACATGTTTTTAATGCCAGGGAAAACCTGCATGAGCACAGGGAGAACTCTGCTTGGTTCTAACCTAGGACCCAACACAGCAGCTACCAACAGAACCACTGTGTTTCACAAACCATCAGCTGACATTGGACAAAAAGAGGAGTAAAATCATGATGTTCCACACAGGACACCCCCACCCCCCACCCCCGCTGTACTCAGTAGTTTAGTTGCTTATTATTTTGCAGATAAATATAGGTACTTTATTTATACAGCTTATGCAGCTTTTACAGTTTAAGCTACTTAAGTAAAATTATAACTTTTAGTGAAGTAAAGAGTCTAAATATTTTTGTTCCACTGTGCAAAGCAACTATCCGACGTTTATTTAAATAACTTAAATTATCCTGGAAATGCCCCTGAAAGGCAACTGTTGATCAACAGGTTAGATCCCAGAAGATTCTTGCTGTGAGGCTACAGTGTTAACCAATGCATCACCATGCTGTCCTATAATCTGTTCAATGGACTGGAAATTTGGCCAGACATTATTAGTCCCCAGAGGATAAATCCTAATGACTTTGGTGATCCACAAATACTTCTGTTCAAGCCATGTGCATCAAACTATACCACATCTCACAACATCTTCATTTTTTAGCTTGGCCTTGCTGAGGTGAATGCCAAAAGCTCTTTACTGACAGTCCTTTAAACATATTTACTTATTACTTTATTTTATTTCATCGAGGTGAAGTCGTTTTCATCGCAGAATCTGTGTTTAGAATTTTTACTGATGCATCTCAAGGTCTTTAACTCAATAAACCATTCTTCTCTCTCTGCCTCAGCCCAAACAGCTCCATTCAAGATTCTTTCTTTCTGTGTTCAGCCTGTAGGACTGATTGATGGCTGCAAAGCATTAAGGAGCTTAGTACAGTATGCTCTGTATAGATTTCACACAGTTGGAGCATCTTGCAAAATGCTGTATGAGAGACTCCTTTGATAGCAGTGCTTTACTATAACATCATAATATTTGTAATTCGTAACTTTCATTTAAAAAAAACTTGCACTTCAAAACAGTTGTGACTGCGGCTCAGGAGGAAGAAAGAGTCCACCAACTGAACGGTCAGTAACTTGATTCTTGCTCCTCCATTCACTTTGTCAGTTTTCTTGGGCAAAATACTGAAATGCAAAGTTACCACTGATGTATAATCAGCTTGTGATTGTTTGTGATAGTACTACTATCATTTTCCAGTATATACAAACAATGAAGTGAATGCACATGGGTGAATGTGGCCTACCGTATAAAGCAAGTTGAGTGGTTGATAAGACTGGAGAAATGCTGTATTAATGCAATCCATTTGTCATTTAACCTGACACCAGACAGAACTGTCCACTTGAAACTTCATTTCTGTCCTCAGTCACACATTGAGATCAGTTTAAACAATTTCCATGGGTAGGGGATTCGTGTTTTCCTAACCAATTTATCTGCCTGAATCTAGTGTTATTTCAAGTCAGCACTGATGCAAAGCAACTGCAACATACTGGTTTTCCTGGGGCCTTTAGAGTAAAGCAAAGCAAAGTTAAAAACAGTTTAGCATGTTCCTCTATTTCATTCAGGACCTCTATACTTGAAATAAGATTATTATTTTTTTATAAATGGCAGTCTGTTCTGTGACCTCTCCATCCTTTCACACACGTATGTGGAAAGAGCAACAGCAACAAAGCTCTCAGCATATAATAGCACAGGCTGACTTAGATTCATCATGAAAGGAGGATTTGGGATGAAAGTGGGGTTGCAAAGTGGATTGCAGGTGTGCAGCAACTGGGGGCAGGCAAAATCAATCTAAATAGTGCACCCAATATGAGATTTCAAATTGGATAAATAGTATCAGCTAAGCCATCAGCTGATGTGGGCTGGCACTTAGATCAGCTGATAAACCAGGATTGCAGGCTGAGCATGTTATGATACCAGGAGTATCAGGCCACCTGATCAAATGTCTGGACCCAGGAAAATTTAAAATAGTTTCTTCTTAAATCTGGACTGCACTTTCTTATGATTAAGGTCTCATAGAAATTAATCATGTCTTCTTTTGTCTGGTGTTCCATAAATCAGTAAGATCTCAAATAAACCAAAAAGCACAGAAAGGAACTGAGGGAAATCACAGTTTTGCTGTATGTTCTTAAGACATCTCAATATATTTGATACAGATGTTGAGTCCAACTTGTAGACAAATGTTCTTAATTATTTGGATACTACTTTTCCAAGGGAAGATTTTCCAATAAAGCTCTTTTGAAATAGCTAAATGAGTGACTATAATGTTGAAAACATCGTACATTTACTTCAATGTCATTCTGGGACTGACTGATGGTCTATATGTGGCTGATTCTAATAGTAGAAATATTCACTTACATAAAGCTGCTGATTGAATGTCCTCAGAAGTTCAACATTTTGGTGAATAAGCTTTCTCAGTGAAAGATACAAAAGATGAGAAGGTCAACACTGTTCTCATGCCTTAAAAATATCAGCCTGTAGCACAGGAGGGGTCAAACTCACGTTAGTTCATGGACCAAACAGAGCCCAGTGGGATTTCAAATGGGTCACGAAGTCAGCGTATTGCATAACAATCTATTAGAATTTTAAAAAACACTTTCTAATTGTTTTCTTTTGTTCAGTGCAAAGAAGATAAACGCAATTTCAGCATTACATCTCTTAATGTTTTCCAAGTTTAACAAGTCCTCTGACACAGGTAATTCTTCTGTTGTACTCAGTCGATTTGGATCGTTTGCAATTGACAGAAAGACAGTAAAAAAGCTCATTCTCTAAATCTGAGTTAACCTTTTTTGCTCATCTAGGAAATTCAAGCCTCTGTCTTTTGAAAAATCACCTAAATCATATAAAGTATTTAGATCCAAAATGACATCAAGACATCCAAAATGACAATACAGTACTGTGCAAAAGTCTTAAGCAAACCCTCAATTTTTTATATTTTGTTCGGAAAATAAGAAATTGGGCCAACAATTTATTGAAACATGCCAACATAAATGGAAATACAGTACATTAAGCCAAAACAGAGTTTATACAATTCCAACCAGCTTGAAAGTCAATATTTGCTATGACCACCTTTATTCTTTAACACAGCCTGAACTGTTTTAGATGTGCCTGTTGTAATTTCTTTAAGTCTTCTTCAGGAATAGTTCTCCAGGCTTCTTGTAGGACACTCCAAAGCTCCTGTTTGGGTGTTGGCTTTTGTGTGTGTTTTTATCCAGATAGGCTTTTACTGCATTGGCAGTGTGTTTAAGATAATTTTCCTGCTGAAAAATGAAGCTGTTACCAATGACTTTCTACATGGTATTGCACTGTGGATCAAAATATGACGGTACTTTACTACATTCGTAAGTACATAAATTTTGATAAGATCCCCAGCACCACTGACTGAATGTTGCCCCAAACCATGGCAGAGCCTCCACTGTGTTTTATACATGGCTGTACAGACTCACTGCTGTACCTCTCTCCTGACTTTCTCTGTACATATTGATGATTCGGAGCAGAAATTTCAAATTTTGATTCATCAGTTCATAAGACCTGTTACCACTGATTTTCAGTCCATTTCTTTGGCATATTTTACCCTTTTCTTTCTGTTTGCCTTCCTTGAGAATGACTTCTTATCAGCCACCCCTCCACTGAGACCATTTCTGGTGAGGCTTTGGTAAACAGTAGATAGCCCATTTGAAGGGTCAGATCTCTCAGGTCCTGTATCAAGTCTTAGCTGTTTTTTGTTTTGTTTTGTTCTTGTTTTTTTCCTGTTACTTACCTGACTTTCAGATACTGTGCATGTGTCAGTGTTAAGTGGCTTAGCAAACAGGTATAGTACTCAAATGAAAGTTTGAATATGAGTGAAAAAGCAGCTCATGTCCAAAGAAACCTTTGAAATACTTTCAGAAATTCTAGAGAATTATTGTTCAAGACCACGTTAGAAAAATGACAAGAAAGTCTGGCTCCTTGGAAGTAAATTATAAAGAAATGAGGGGTGGCTTGACAGTTTAGCACAGTATGTATGTTAATGTAAAATTCATCCACATTGCACCACATTCTTGGATCTTTTAGTATTTGCAGTATTTATTGCCTCTCTTTCTCAGACCACCATCTTCTCCTTTGTTTCATTTTATTGTGTCAGCGTGAGTAATAAGCACCCAAGTGAAGGTACAAATGGAATGGAGCCACGATGATGAGGTGCCCATGACTGTGTTATGGGTCAGATTGGAAATTTTGCCAAGCCACCAGCGAAGGTAATTGTTTTCCAGGGATGGCAAGGGTTACATGGGAAAGCAAAAGGAAGAAAGCGGGAACGAGAATGGGAACAGTGAAGGGAGGATATGAGTAGGTAAACAGCATAAAGAGCCATTCCCTCCTCCTGATCCTCTTCCTCCTCCTCCTCCTCTTCTGTCATTTGTATCAACGTGTCCCTCCTCCTTTTTCATCCTGATCCTTGTCCTTATCTGATAAGCGGATGTCTTCTTTCTAAAGGTGCTACTAGCCATCTCCAATAACTATGTGTGCATCCATGTGTGTGCCTAAGTGTGTGTTTTCATGACAGTTATGGGAGCTTGTCATCGTGCTCCCCTAGATCAATGGAGCACAGTTGCCTAGCAACCTGCTGATCTGGAGGAAGGAGGTGGAGGGAGGGAGAGAGAAAGAGAGAGAGAGAGAGAGAGAGAGAGAGAGACAGAGAGGGAGGGAGGGAGGGAGAAGTGAGAGCGGGATAAGATTAGAAATGAGAGAGATGGAGCAGTCTGGAGAGAAAGAAGGAAGAGAAGTGGGTGAGCTCAACAGTAAAGAACACTGTGGTTGGATGACAAGAATTAAGACCTAAGACAGTAGAGCTTAGCGTGTCAAATCTGTCTTTGTGTGTACAGTAAGAGTAGGAGGAGGAAGAGGTGGGATGAAGTTAGTGGAACGTGTTGTGTGAATGCATGAACTGTGCATATGTGTGGAGTGTGTGTGAGCAACAGTAGTTTGGGACTGATGAGTTGATGTTGATAATATCGCGCTGAAATAGAACATCAAAGTGGTGACGCCAGCAGCACAGTCGCTCTCATTTAGTTGCTGATTTAATTATCTTTATCTTAAAGGGGAACAAAGTGGTTAAACGCAGTGCATTGGGAGGGAGCGGTGGTAGAGATAAACAGCAGGAGGGGTGAGCGGGAGAAGGGAGGAAAAATGGAGCGGAGAACTTGGAAGGAGATGAATTTGGACAGGAGGAAATTGAGGAGAGGGGGAAGAGAGCAAGGACGAGGCAAATGAAACGAGAGTCTGATGATCAGGTGTTGGTTGGCCTCATGAGAGATGCACACATATGCTCCAGATCCTCTATGATATTTACATAGTCTCCTTCTCTCTGCCTGTGATGGCAGAAGAAAGGAGGAAAGAGATGAAGGGGTGTGAAGGGAGGTTCGGGGTGTCATTATAAATGAAAAGCGAGAGGGAGGGTGGAATAGCTGTACATCCCAGAGGTATACTCTGTGAATGAGTTAGAATAACATGTGGAGGCAGAGTGGCTGTTAAAGTTTATGGAGGATTGAAAATGGACAATTAGCATCTCAACGATCTCACTGTCACCTGGAACTTCTCCCCTGTTGTCATAGTAACCCGCCTCTCTCTGCTCACACTTCCTAATTCATGCCCCTCTCTAACATGGCCTGAGTGTTCACACTTGCACCTGCACACTCCTGCACACAAACTCAGACACACACACACAGAACATAAATGGGGCACTTCATGTGTGTAATCAATACAAACTACGTTTTGTGTGCTTCTGGTCTGGGGTGGTTTTTCATTACAGGAAATGTTAATGCACACCACACAATGATCTTGAATGATGAGACAATAGTGAAGTCCCTTTCAAGCAGTCATATACAAAGCAAAGTCTGGACAACGTGACTGGCCTGCACAAAGCCTTCACCTCAACTCCAAGCAAAACCTTTGCAATAAACTGTGAGTCAGACCTTGTCACCCAACATCCATACTCAAAACCATTCACCCTCTTTTGGCTGAATGGGGGCAAATCTCAGGTACTAAAATGTTGTGCAAACTCTTCTTGGGTGAACTGAGGTTGTTATTGTAGCACTTAAATGTGTTTTTTTTTCACTTGACACAAATGTTTCCAAGGACATTAATAATCCTGCTTTCCTATTTAGTGTCCCAGCAGAGTATAACTCATAAAGTTGTGACAGTTTAAAAAAAACAGGATCCACAAACTAAAATTTCTTTTTAACCTTTATTTAACCTTGCCTCCTCTTCTTTATAATGTTGCTTCAGTTCCTTTTGGGTTTGCAGGCATTCATTTATGCACAGCTCTCTTAAGGTCCCACCACAGCATTTCAATCAGGCTGAGGTCTAAACTTTGAATGGGCCTATGCACCACCTTGATTCTTTTCTTTTTCAGCCATTCTGTGCTTGGGATCATTGTCCCGCTGCATAACCCAGTTTTATACAAGCTTTATTTGTCAGACAAATTACCTCACATTTGACTCTAAAATACTTTCATATACAGAGGAGTTTGTGATCAACTCAATGACTGCAAAGTGCCCAGGTCTTGTGGTGGAAAACCTAGCCCAAATCATCAGCCCTCCACCACCATGCTTGACAGTTGACAGATTGTGGTATTGTTTTAATGCATACCTGAATGCTCTAAACTAAACTGCCAAAACTTCTGCTTTTATAAAGATGGTCACAGTGACTGATGATCAGTTGATCAGAGGCATTTAATTAACAGCACCTGGCAGCTAATTACACTATGAATTGCTATGAAAGCAGTAAGGGTGTACTTAGTATTTTCACAGAACAGTACTTGTCATTTTGTGCAGTGATTCCTGTATTCCATGTAACCAGGGGCTACATGCAAAGATTAGCTTAACTGATCAGAAAACACAGAAGTTGCAATCAATTAAAGAACTGAAAAGACCCAAAACATATTTGAGCACAAAAGCTAATAAACAACTTCAAGTAACAGTAAAATAGACAGCTACAATCAGAATCAGAATCAGAAATAAAGAAAAGATAGGAAATTGACTGATATGAATAAACATGTGAAACCATTTGCTAAAAAAATGTATAAACAGTTGAAATTATTTGCTAAATTAACAAAATAATGAAAAATGCAGACCATAACAGATGAAAAGGTAAAACTGGTTGCCAAAAATTATGGAGAGCTGGTTTGCCATCACTGACAAATCATTAAGCTGATGTACTCATTAATAGTAAATGGTAAGCTGAAAGTACTCCACAGATTCAAATTAACATATCTGAACACGAGAGAGGCATTGTTGATGAAGAGGTTTTTGAGTCGACCAGGTTGTGGGGGTGTATAAATCCTGTGTGTGTGTGTGTGTGTGTGTGTGTGTGTGTGTGTGTGTGTGTGTGTACTCTGAAGGTGTTATTTTCCTGTAAAGTGCATCCAGCATTCAGGTTTCAGGCGTGAGAGAGCTGTATTGCTCTCCATGTAAGTTGTACTGCTTATATGATATTTTGGAGGCCTCAGGGAAGAAGATAAAAGTTCAAAGGTACAAGGTGACAGTGTGTTCTCTGTTACTGTTTTTTATTTTTTATCATCAAGTCTGAATGTCTGGTCCACTGCTCAAAACTCCTCTGAACTTTGACCCTTAACTGTAGGGCGTGGAGTGCCGCGGGCTGTGCTGGACTGCATGACAACCAGTTGCTGCTCTTAGGTCAAGATTTATGTTCATTTTGATGCTCGCAGACACACACAAAGCTCTGCGCATGTTCACATACACAAATGTAAAATCGGTGGTGCGAGGCAAATGAACTATGGATCTTTATTTTATTTTTTATTTTTTCCATTTGGCTGCACATGTAACACGCTCACCCTTACACACCTTCAACCTTGTCACCCACTTCTCTGCGAGCACACACACACACACACACACACACACACACTCACGCACATGCACAATGAGACAGGCTTTGTTTAGTTCTTGTCGGTCACTCTCCATCTGCTGGTCAGATGATCAATGCTAATGCCTGCTGAGAGTTCTAATGACACACAGATCCATACACAGATGGACTGCACGTTTGCTCTTGTGTTTAGTTTGTGTTTTCCTGTACACGAGGGGCATCCATGTGTGCATATTTGTGCACATAAGCTAATGTTATTTGTGTTTAGAAATTGCAATCCTTTGATGAGGACAGGTCAGCGGTATTGTTATAAATGAGAGTAAGATTGCAGGGAGGTGACCTCTGCTACGTCGCACACAGAGACACACCCATACACACACATATACACCCATGCACACACGTGGCTGTTTGCTCTATTGGCAAGTGGAATTAGTAAATGTATGAGCTACACAGAAACTCATTACAACACGATTAGAGACAAACCTCCCATTTAATCTCATTTAGAAAGGGGTGGTTGCCTGTCAAACACACTCACACATACACACACTAACTCACTTATGCGCATGCACAGATACACACTTGTACATACACAAAGACCACCCTCTCACTATGACAGCAGGGGTGCCTGACTCATAAAATGATACCATAATAATCATATTCTCACACTCCCGTGGAATTAAGAGTTTTAAATGACAGAAAAAGTCTTCTTGATACACATAACCGGATATTTCTACTTGCTGTTTGTCGCCATTCACAGTATAAACTAGGTAAACCTCGTCATCTGAAGCTCAGCTCCAAACACAGAGGCACAAACTGACATAAATGCTAGCACAAAATATGGGCACACACGCACTCACAAGCTGGATGCTGACAGATGAGTTTTTATTTTTGGCTGTATATTTTCTCTGCTGGCAGCTCAGACACATATTACCCGTGCACAAGCGCTCCTGCACACATATATAAAGCAAATATGTATACACACCCACACGCATATACAGTGACCTTCTCTCTGCTGAGTAGGCAAAGAGTCAGGGGTCACTGCCTGCTGTCAGCCTGTCAGAGAGAGGAAGAGAGAGGGGAAGTGAGAAGGAGGAAGCAGAGGAAGAGAAAGTGTGGTTGGAGGTATGTACAGAACCTCATCATTCAATAAAGACTAATGTAATCAGAGGCGGCCCATATCTGTCACGCTTAATGCTGGCTGATAGAGTCGCAGCAATCTAAAATGCTCATGGTATAATGCATTTCCCCGTGCCTCTTACAGACTGATGATGCATCACATCATGCCTTGATGGCTCTTGTAGAAACAGATAACCTGCTCTGCAGCATGCTGAATCAAGTCTCCTCTGTGTCTGTCCATTTTGCTCATTTTTATCTTAATCAACTGCGAAGGAGTTTCATCCCTAATTCATCCATTAAATAAAACAAAAGTTACCTGAAGCTCACTACTAAGTTTTTTAAATTATTGGATATGATTATAATCTCTGCTGCAATTTTATCAGGCAAAAATAATGTTCCCACAATGGCCACAAAAGGTTTCAATCACCGAACTTTAATTTAGAGATCATTTCCCAGAATGGACTTTACTGTGATTAAAAAAATTGTTTCCAAAATAAATTGACTTCAGAAACCATCTTTATTTATTCCCAGCAAACATTTTAACATTGAATGAATGTGGCAAGCATTTCTTCTTTTATTTTGTGGATGTTTAGTCTTGGTTGTAAAATAGTTCCAAAATGAAAGTTAAACCAGTGTTGCAGAAGTTCCTTCCACGCCATTTAGAGGTAGTTGTTGAACATCACCTTAACATTGTCGTTAGACTTTCACGCAAGACAAAGTTGGTGTTCAAGAATAGTTTTCTTCTTTTTTTCTTGATTAGACTCAAGCCAATTAAACAAAATTGTCTCAACAGAATGATTGCAGACCATCTCTTATCTTACTGAGCTAACTGATTTCACACTCAACTTTCAACATCCTTGGGGTTATAACTAGGGACAAAGAGGTGATGATTCTTACAGTCCAACATGTCAACTATGCAACAAATGAGAGAATTTAAATGTGCATAACTATAAATAGCTTAAAAGTGTTGATTTTTTGGGGGTATTTTTAAAAAAATAGGCTACAGTAAGAGTAGTCTGTATGTGGAAAAGCTGTTGTGTGGACCTCTGTTCTCAACCATGCACTAACCAAATTAGTTGTTGTTTAAAAAACAAAGCAAGATGCATTTAATTCATTCATTGCAACAATCTGATATACATTTCTCACTTTGCAAGATAGGGTCTGACCTCACCTCTATTCTACTTGGAAATGATGTGAACATCTGTCTGTCTGCAGTTCAGTTTTTGCAAGACCAGTTTTGACCCAGGAGATAATGTTGGGTTTCATCAATGTTTACTAGATTGGAGTGGAGGGATGTGTTTCATTCTGATGAGCTTTATTTCAAGAAAATCCTTCTTTACATGTACAATTAGGTCCTTGATAACTTTTGGGACAATGACACATTTTTGTAATTTGCCTACTACAACACCACAGTGGATATTAAATCAGTCAAAATGTAACTGTAGTGCAGACTTTCAGCTTTAATTTGAGGGGATTGACAAAGGAATCACATTAACTGTTAAGAAATTACAGTACAGCCATTTTTATGCACAATCCCTCATTTTGACAGCAAACATAATCGTACAATTGACTGACAGCAGTTTCTTGACCAGATGTGGCCTGCACATATATTATTCCATGACAAGTTAAGCAGATAAAATATCTGAGGTTGATTTCAAACATTTAACTTGTATTTGGTAGCTGTTTATTGAAACTCTCATTATGAGGTCCATAGAGATGCAAGCTGAGAAGGCCATTTTTAAGCTGAAAACCCAAATTAAACCTATCAGGAAGATATCAAAAACTATACAAGCAGCCGAAACAACAATCTAGAAGATTCTTTATAAAAAAAAGGAATGCACTGGGCAGCTCAACAACACCAAAAGGCCTGGAAGACCATGAAGGAAAACAAAGCTGAGTGATCATGGAATGTTTTCACAGCAGTTAGCTAAGTTAAGAACAGTCTCAAAGAGGTAGGTGAATGTAGGTATGTTCGGCTTCTCCCTCTTTTCTAAGGGATCACCACAGCGGATGAATCACCTTGGATGCCCCTCCTGATACAACCGTCCCATTTATCCAAGCTTGGAACCAGCACTAGGAGTGCGCTGGCTTGTGAACCACAAGGCAGGGCTTGTGTCACCTCCTGCATGCAAATGGGAGACCTTTCAGATGTGAGGCGAATGTGCAAACTTCTACACTATGGAAGACACTTTTCTTTTAGTTCTTTTTTACAGTTACTTTAAGGAACTATTTGATGTTTCTGAAACCACCATTGTTGTTCATGGATTAACAAAATCATCTTCATAGACATTCTTTACTGAAACAGTTATCTTTTTGGCAAGGGTAATGTAATTTTCTATTTAACTGGCACTGTATATTGTGTCAGTATTAAAGTCTACAAATAAAGAGATACCTTCATGAATGCAGAGGATTTATCCCCAGGGTACAAATCACTGGTTGAACTCAAGAACAGGAAGACCCAATTAGATTGTGCCAATACACATCTAAAAGACCCTACCCAGTTCAGGAAAAAATAATTCTTTGGACAGATGAATCTGAGAAAAAAACTTGTACCAGGATGATGGGGCAGAGAAAAGTATGGAGAAGGAAAGGAATAACTCATGATCTGAAAGATAGCATCTCATATCTCAAACATGATGAAAGCAATGTTATGGAGACAGTAGCACTGACGAGAAGACAGGAAACAGAGCTGGAGGTGGCAGAGCTGAAGATGGGAGTGACCAGGATGGACAGAATTAGAAATGAGTACACCAGAGGGACAGTGCAAGTTGAGAAGTTTGGAGACAAAGTCAGAGAAGCAGGGCTAAGATTGTTTGAACATGTTCAGAGGTGAGATAATGGCTATATCGGATAAAGAATGTTAAAGATGGAGCTGCCAGGCAGAAGGAGAAGAGGAAGACCACAGAGAAGATTCATGGATATAGTGAAGGAGGACATGCAGAGGGTTGGTGTGAGGGAAGAGGATGCAAGTGATAGGGTGAGATGGAGGCAGATGATCCACTGTGGCAATCCTTAACGGGACCAGCCAAAAGAAGAAGAGGTGAAAATAATGTTATGGCATATGGTTACCAATGGTACGTAGCAGGTCACTAGTGTTTATTGATGATGTGACTGCTGGTAGAAGTAACAGGATGAATTCTGAAACTAAAGGGCTATACTCTCTGCTCAGATTCAGCCAGATGCTGCAAAACTGATTGGACAGAGCTTCAAAGAGCAAATGGATAATGACCTAAAGCATACTGCAAAACTCAAGAGTTTCTCAAGTGAAGAAATTGATGGACAAGTCAGTCACCTGATCTCAGACTAACAGACCAAGCTGTTCAGTGTCTGAAGACAAAACTGAAGGCAGAGAGACCCACAAACAAACAGCAACTGAGGGTTGTTGCAGTAAAGGCCTGGTAGAACATCTCAAGAGAGGAAACATAGCATTTGGTGATGTCTGTGGGTTCTAGACTTTAGGCACTTGTTGACAGCAAAGGATTTTCCAAGTATTAAAAACAATCCTTATATTTGAAATTATGTTAGTTTGTCCCATTTTGAGCCTCTGAAAATGGATGACTATTTTTATAAAAGGGCTGTAATTCCTAAATAGTTTATGCAATATTTTTGTCAAACCCTTTGAATTCAAATTGAATGTCTAGACTTCAATCACATTTTGACTGGCTGATTTACAATCCACTGTGGTGGTGTACAGAGACAAAATTACAAAAAATGTCTCATTCTCACAAAACATATGGACCTGATTGTATATAACAATGCTATAATAACCCCAAAGAGAAAAATGGTACAATTAGTATCTCACTATATTAAATGTAAATTATTTAATCTGCATTTCATTTAACATAGACTTTAATTTTGTAAAAGCAATAATCACTGTATGTGAGTGAATTGGTTTATGAATGATACACGCTATACTGAAAATCTACACTGAAAATATTCTTCTGCCAGAATTTCTGTGTTGATTTTTAATTTCACAAGGGAAAACAAGGAAGAATGTTATTGTTTGATAATGCCATTTGGTCCAAAAGGTCAAAGGGATGGGAGGAGAGGGCAGAGGGAGGAAGGAATGGAGTAGCATGAAGCAGTTATGGTAGAGTTGTGTTGGTGGTCAGTCCAATGGGAAACCAGGTGCTGATGTTGCGATAGTTTCCATAGTAACTCCTCCTCCTCTCCCCTGTCTAGTTCTCTCCTCTAATCTTGCTAACACTCCCATCAAGCATAAGAACACCCACTAAAACAAGTGCACAACTGCTCTCTCAAACCTCCCATCTTTATCTCAGTGTGGGTTTCTGTGGTCAGACCCCTTTTGCTTTAATATCTGTTGTTCAAATCAATTTGAGATTCCATGCTCAAGCTGTGTGGTCACACTCTTATGCTGTGGCTCAGGCATAAAGCTGCCTCCCTAACAGTCATCTGCCTTGGCGGAGTAAATATGTACATAAGCAAATATCTCAAACAGCAGTTAGACTGTACAGTCCTCGACAAACAAGCACAGCTAAAGATGGCAACTAGTCTACAAAGACAGGATTAAAAATTGTGTGCAGTTAACAGCTGAACATCAGTGTAAGAACTCCATTTAACGTTTCTTTAAAGTGCATCTTGAATCACCATATCCAATAAGGTCAAGGTTGTTCTTTTCACAGCAGGCTCCAGTCTTCAATTGTCAGTTTCACAGCTCTACAACTTCTTCTCCTTCAGTTCCAGCACCTGATGAGGGTACTGGTATGATAAGGCAGTAGTAAAGCTGAGTGAAATGAAAAAGGATATGTACTGGCTGTCCAGAGACATATATATACAGATAGGCTCAGGTCTAAGAAAAAAAAGAGGAAAATGTATGCCTTATGCTCACAGCTGAAATTTAAATAATGACCTGTCACCAAGAAATAAAAACCTTAATGTTTACATTCATGGGTCAAAAAATCTTTTGTTGACTTTTCTTTAACAATGTTATGAAGCTGTTTTCCCCAAAAGTTATATTTCTACTACACAAAGTTACAGTAACCCAGAGTGACAACATGATCAGTGTTCCTGGCTCCTTCCACCAAAGCACTCTACAAATGCCATGATAATGCAAGTTATGGATACAGTAATAACACACACAAAATACACCTGTAAAATAAAATTACCTTCATCTTTACTACATAACAAGTAGATATGCTGCTGCCAAGTTGAATCTGTGCTAAGCCCCAAAGTGAGCCCACCACCATGATTGGCTCATATATTTTTCTGTTCAGTTGTTGATTGGGTCTTTGGGGGCAGGGTAGGACAATTAGCCATACAGAACTGTCCCGTAGATTCCTACTGAGGATGCTTTGTATTCCATGTTAATAACAAGCTGGTTTTCAAATAGTATTACCAATAATCACATGATTTCCATGCCTGATGTTAGATTTCAAATGTTAGCATCTCACAAAGACATGGCTTTGTTATTATCATGGACACACAAAATTTTTAGTTGCACAATATGATTGACATCATTTACTTTTAGGTACCCATACTAGTGCAGACACATCAACAACAGATGCACATTAGTGCCACTGGGCCTGTTTATAAAACCAGTTAAAGAGAGAGAAAGGAAGCAGCCGCAGCAGCAGCTGGCCCGAGGTGCCCAGAGAGAGCACCTCTGAGCTGGTCTGAACACAAGAGGAGTCCGTCTCTCTCTGGGACAGGTGGGAAAAAAGTGTTTGTATCTGCATGTGTGTTTGCTGATGAGCTTGCGTGTATCCTAATCTGGATATGTAGTTTGCACTACATGCACAAAGTCCTACTATGTGTCACAAGAATTTTAAAAAAGTGGATACTCCTGCGGCACAACAAAGAAAGAGCCAAATTATGAGGCACGCCAATTGTCATATCTGCATAAAATAGCCTCTCTCATCTTACATATCAACAGTTCCTCTTTCGATGGTAATGGCAGACAGAAGCACTTTTTACAGCCTCTTTGTAACATCTGAGCCTAACACAACACCAGCAATTTTTTGCAAGAGTGTCACCACTATTGTATAAGGATTCTTTGCTTTGCAATAAGCTCCACTAGCACCACCTTATCCAACACCTTTATGCAATCCAATAAATAGGTCAAGCAGACTCTGGATTAGACCCAGTGCTCATTTGAAGTGGGCCATTTTTGTGGTTGATTCCAAAGTACCTTTTAGCTTGCTTGCATACAAAGTATGAATGAGACATCACCCAGTGGTCAGGGAAGTCATCATGAAGCCCTGTTGCCATTGCCACCTTGATCACTGAAACCAGGCATGACGAGGGAGGTGAAGCTCTAACTGTGAAACCAAGGACACTGCATGCAACATTTTCCGGATAATCCTCGTGAAACTAGTGACTTTGTCATTAGGAAAGGTTTTACCAAGGTCACAGAGCAAGGGAGTTAGAGAACCATCTTCCCACAGACTTTAACACAACCAGTAGAGAAGTCATCCCCTGCTGCCCATTAAAAAAGTAGGCTTTGCTTTTCAAACCCAAAATCTACTTGCATCTTTTATACTATCCATGCTTGCTTGGCACACTATTAGAATTAGCAAACTTTTCTCAATAGATAAGAGACTGAGGATTGCATCCTCCTTTCTGTCAGACTATAATAATTCCCACCATCTGGCAACTGTGCAAATGGACTTTGGTTCCTTTTAACACAAGTTTTATTAGGGAATTTGCCTATGTATAAGAAATGAGTGGATGCAAAGTACTTACCAATTCCTTTTGTGCTTTAATAATGTATGGTTAGCACACTTGGAGTTGCCTCACAGCACCCCAGCAAGAGACCCACTGCACAGCACACACAAATCACATCGGTAAGATTTCCCTTCACACTATTGCCAAATGCGCCAAAACCAAGGTTTTTATTGTTAGTACTGAAACTAAATTAATTGAAATTAAAAAATAAATAAATAAATACAATTCTGGGGAAGAATAAAATTGACTAAAAGAAACCTGTGTGCTCACGAAACTTAAAAAAGAGAACTGTACAGGAAATTTCTTTAGTTTTAGTCTTGTTCAACCAACCTGCTTGTTGAAGCTTGGGTGTGTCTGTGTATTGAGATCCAGGGTTTCCACATAACCACAAGCACTTTTTTGCAGTGTAATATATTTTCCAAAGTTCTTAATTCTTCACCCTGACAAGTCCCCTCATTTTTATAAGAAATACAAAGACTATAACACTGAAACTAGTGAAAAATCAACAGAGCTGCTCAAAAAACAATAAAAAGGAAACTGAAATAAGCACAGATCCACTCTGAAAACTAAGTGATGTAAAGTGAACTGAAAACAAAAACTCAAATTGAAATAACAACAATTAGATAAACTATTATCTGACAGAGCACAAGAGAGGTGAAGAAGAGAGTGCAGGCAGTGTGGAGTGGGTGGAGATGAGTGTCAGGGGTGCTTTGTGAAGGAAGGATAGCAGCAAGAATAAAAGGGAAGGTTTACAAGGCAGTAGTGAGGCCTGCCATGATGTACAGTTTGGAGACGGTGGCACTGACAAAAAGACAGGAGGCAGAGCTGGAGGTAGCGGGGATGAAGATGTTGAGATTTTCGCTGGGAGTGACCAGGATGGACAGGATTGGAAATTAGTACACCAGAGGGACAGTGCAAGTTGAGAAGTTTGGAGACAAAGTCAGAGAGGCAAGGCTGAGATGGTTTGAACATGTTCAGAGGAGGGATAGTGGATATATTGGACAAAGGATGTTAAAGATG
>VUQH01060416.1:0-17542 GCA_015106775.1 Etroplus canarensis | reverse complement strand
TGATGAGAGAGACTGTACATACAACAACTGTTGCCAGGTTCTTCACCAGTCGAAGCTGTATGGGAGAGTGGCAAGAAGAAAGCCACTATTGGATAAAAACTCATATGAAATTGCTCCTGGAATTCGCCCAAAGGCACGAAGGTTTTTTTGTCTGACGAGAGAAAAATTGAGCTTTTTGGCCATCAGACTAAACACTATGTTTAGAGAAAACCAAAAGCTGCACATCACCACAAACACACCATCTCTGAAACATGGTGGTGGCAGCATCATGCTCTGGGAATGCTTCATAGGCAGCAGGCCCTGGAAGGATTGTAAAGGTAGAAGGGAAAAATAATCATCAAATCCTGGAGGATAATCTGACTCACTGTACAAGAGAACTAAGGCATGGGAGAAGATTTATTTTCCAACAAGACAACAACCCCAAGCATACAGCAAAAGCTACACAGAAATGGTTCAACGACAACAAGGTGAATGTTCTGGATTGGTCAAGTCTCAATCCAATTGAGAATTTGTGGTTGGACTTGAAAAGAGATGTTCACACTGATCCCCAAGCAACCTGACAGAGCTTGAGCTGTTTTGCAAGGATGAATGGAGAAAAATTGCAGTGTCCAGATGTGCCGGCCTGGTTGAGACATATCCACACAGACTCAGTGAAGTTATTGCAGCCAAAGGTGCATCTATTAAATACTGACTTAAAGGGGGTGAATGTTTATGCAAACATTTATTTTATCTTATATACTCTGTTTTCACTTTGACACGAAATAAGATTTTTTTGTAAATTCTTGTCAAAAAAAGCCAAATTATATCGACCATGATTTCATTTATGAAAGCAATAAAAGGGTAAAACATCCAAGGGAGTGAATACCTTTTATATGCATTGTATTTTTTAACAATTCCAGCAGATACTTAAACACTTCAAACTGATCAAAGTAAGTAAGTAACATTATCCAGTTGTTAGACCTGGATGTAAAATGATATCTTGGTGATATAGACAGTCGTGAGTGCTTGGCAAGCAGCACAGGGGAGAAAAAATAGAATATGTAGAAAAAAATGCAAAACCTCTGCCTGCTGTGTATCAGCTGTAGGGTGGCTTGAAGTTTGCCGACTGCATTGCTGCCAGCCAGACAGTGTGGAAAAAAAAAAAGCTTTACTGAACTTCACTGAATCAAGGTGGAGATGGCAGACATGCTGATCTGTGCCTTTATTACAGAGAATTTTTTTCCATCTCCACACTCACATAGCATCAAAAATACAACAGGAACTAGAAATGTGAGTTAAAATAACTGAATCACTTTGAAATCAAATTTAGAATAAAGTGCAGTAAACTCAGACTGACGGATGGCAGATTCTATTAAACTCAAACAAAGCTTTTTTTTATTTATGAAAATCTGAAGGATTTTCTTTCTTTCTTTTTTCTTTCTTTGTGCTCCTCTGAATTTCATCCTGACCTTGCTGTTTTATTTTAGCGTTTCCTTGTGTATTGTTCTGTCCTTCCTTATTTCCTTTTGTCATTATTCTATCACCTTTCCTTCTACCCTTTCCCATAAAAAAAAAGTTTTCACAGGATTCTATACAGACCTGTGGAAAAAGAGAAAAAAAAAATAGTAAAAAAATATACACCATGATTCAATGGCCAACAGGAAGCAGAGAAACTGCACTGCAAACTTTGTGAAAAGCATGTTCCCACAAAGGCGATGTGTTTTAAAATCTGGAGCAGGGCCATCCTTTAGAGCACAATGTAAACCTTTACAGTCCCAGACCCAAACAGGTGCTGCTGGTCTTCCTGAAGCAGACTACTGGGTCCTCGTTCACACACACAGTAGGACCATGAATGCAACAGCCTACTTCAACTTTGCAAACCTAAGCTGTGCTACCATGTACTTTTAAGAGAGATTTTTTTTTCCAGGAAACCTTTACAAACAAGCCACACTGGTTCAGTCTTTTTCAAAATTGCCCTGTCATGAACTTTAACATTTAACATGCCAACCGAGGCCTGTAGAGCCTGAGATATAAGTCTTGGGTATTTTTTTGCATTTTCTCTGAGTGTTGCACAGTCTGACCTTGGGGTGAATTTGCTGGCATGTCAACTTCTGGGAAGATTGCAGCATTGCATTACCACATACCTGAATGCTTCAGACTAGCAAACTGCCAAAACTTCTGCCTTTATAGAGGTGATCACACTGGCTAATGATCGTTTAATTGAATGAATTTGATTGGCAGTACCTGGCTGCTGCTTACCCTCTTCATCCCTGTGGAAGCAGTAAGGGTGCACTTCGTTTTGCACAGGACTGCATGGAGACTGTGTGACAGTCCGAGACACATAGCAGACAGCAGACTATACATTTCACTCCACAAACATCAGCATGTATTGAACATCATGGTGAGCAGGCACACAGCTGAAACAGTGTACAAGCTCTTCTGTTGAGGTTACATAAACCCAGCTGTATTATCAGTGTCTGAGTTTTATCTTGGCAGTGCTCTGATCACTCTATGCCATTGCTACATTGTTAATGACACAGAGACATCTGGGTAGTGTTTTCACCTGAGGCCACTGCTGATAGAGGAGTGGAACAGAGAGGTGCAGGCCCTGCAGTAGTGAAGATAAGCTATAGGAACTTGGCTTTATAGAGAAAGATGAGCTTGATTGGTACAAGTATTGAAGGAAACTTGCTACACCTCAATTTTCCATGGTGACAAGTACCTGTCTAGTATATGCTCAGGTGTCCTGAAAAGGAAAGGCAACAGGAATACAGGAACCTAACTTTCACAAAGGCATATTGCTTAAAAATGTATTTTTGAGATGTGAAAACTGGATAAAGGATGTGGTTCCCTCTGAATGTAACTAAGAACACAGTTTGGAAATGTAACAATACCTCTATCACACACAGTTTAATCCATATACGGTCTAAAAGATTGATGTGGCCACCATGACATGACCCTTTGGATTCGGACTCCACATGTGAAGCTTCAATTTCTGCGTTGTGACCGCACACATTTTGTTTTTTTGGAGCTAGAGGTTACAATATTTGGATGACAGGATGAGTGCTAAGTTGTCATCAAATGCAACTGAGGTTGATTTGCAAGCTGCATCTACAAACTGTAAGGGTATACTGCACAGACATAGATATTGGCTAATTATTGCTAAGTAACAGGTTAATAAAAACACTACAGTTTCACTTACCAAAATTAAACCACAAACTTTTGACGCGTGTAAAGTCATTTTAGTTTTTAGAAGTTTTTAATATTTTTCCCTAAATAAATTATGCAGGCCGTTTTTTTTCAAACCTAAGTTTCTTTAATTAACCAGCAGGAGGCCAGTGATGTGTGAAATGATTTTGCCAGAATTTTATACTTTTTTAATATCTGATTTTTTCCATCTGTCTTTCCAACTGTGGAGAATATAACATTTTCATCAGTGTCCAGCTTGGATAATCTAATGATGATGGCTGGAGAATGTTGAAAATGTATTGCCTGCAGTTGGAAAGCTGCATCAACTGTGTTTTTACAACATTTCTTTTAAGTGTTATTGATTCTGGAAGCTTGGCTTGATGAACATCTTTCCAACTATACCAAAGTCAAAGTTGCACGCAATGCTCGACTCACCTTATATTTAGTTATATTTATTTCATGTGTTTTCAAAATTTCACTCTTTACAGTGTCTTTGCAGTAAGGACAGCAGCTAATTCATTCAGCATCTAACTGTTGTGCCTGCAAAGAGATCATCTGCACACACCCCTTTCTGCCCTTAGGTAGAAACTGTATTTAGAGTGCAGATTGTGTGAGTAAACTGCATTTCTTTGACAATCTGGCAACTTGGGTAAAATTGTATGAGGCTCCAGCTACTTCTTTCAGGACACGCTGTAATTAAAGCACCCATGCCTCATACTTCAATGTCCAAGGGGCTGAGTTATAAAAAAATACCCACCTGGAATTTAATGAAATGTGAAATTATCAGTAAAGACCAAAACTGCTTTTTGTACCAGGCTATGAATGTGCTTTTTAATGCTCCAAAGTTGGACATTTTAATATGGGAGTCTATGGGGATTTGCTTGCTTTTGGAGCTGGCCTCAAGTGGCCATTCAAGGAACAGCAACTCAAAAGGTTACTGCTTGGTTTAAACAATACAAAACAAGTAGTATATTATATTGTTCACAGGATATGGAAAAATAAAATGAAATAAAATAAAAATTGAAAATGCAAGTTTCGATTTCAAACAGTTTTGACAAAATACTGTGGTTTGTTAGCTACAAAGAAAAAACTTGTCAGGTGGTCAGACAATCTGTCCAGGTGCAAACACTGACCTTTTTTCAGTTTTAGTCTGTAGTAAAATCATTCCTCATGCAGGTTTTCAAGGTTTCCTCCACCGTGTCTGCCAAAGAGGACGAGAGCAATAATAAAAATGCATGCTGCAAAGACAGATGAAAGGCTATTTTCTGCCCGAGTCTCATCCAAAGGCTATTTTTAGCCTGCTATTTTTTTCATGAGCGCTCCCACAGTTTTTTGTTTTTTTTTCCACCAACATCAAAAAGCCTCTGCTCCATCCAAGAGCTTGAAACAAAAGATGCATTTGAGAGAGGAGATGGGTTTCACAGAGCAGGGGAATATGCATGTGGATGTGTGTGTAGGTGTGTGCATGTCCACGCTGACACACTGGCACAGCTGTGGCAGTGTAGGCAAGAGTGACTGAAAACATGGGGGAGGGTTGGAGATTTGTGTTTGTGCATGTTGTGACTTAATTAAGGTTAATATTGAAAATTGTTCTTGTTGTACAATGGATCTGCTTTCTCTTGTAATTCAGTTGCGCTGCAGTGTGCGGTTCTTTTTCAGCTGCTGCCGGTTCTCATCACATGAACACATCTGAGAGCGTGCTGCCTTCATCTATTGGGAGCGAGATAGTTTTTCTCTCTTTCTGCTGGCTGCATGTGGCTGTTTTAATGACTGTGTGGGAGGGTGGAGAGGCGGAACTCTGCCCTGGGTTTCTCGTTTTTTACGCACTGAACCACTGGGCTTGTCCACTGGATTGCAGTATAGCAAGCGCAACAGCGTGGGAGGAGAGGTAAAGGTGGAGGAGAGACTCACATTGCCTGTCAGACCTGTTTGTAAAGCCTGGGCGAAAGCAAGCACACAGACTGCCTTGATGACTGACTTTAGACAGATTTGATTTACAATCTGCCAATCAAACTAGATGTTATCTCATCTGCTGTGAACTGAAACGAGGCCTTGTTACTTCATCACCCTCCAAACAGGTGTGGACACATGCTTCGCTCTGCACTTATTCTTTAATGACTTTTTAAGCACAGAATGAACACATCAGTTGTGCCTTAATGTGTACTGTATCAACAGTTTCGATGCTACTGATCTGCTTGGGCTCTACGCCTTGACACACTTTGTCGCTGTTGCATGGAATGTGCAAAACAAATGTCAGAAAATGAGCTTGAAATGCAAGGGAAAATCTGACAAATCTTAAAATGCTGAAAATCAAATGTTCTTAATTTCAAGAAAAAGCTTCCTAAAACAGAAAAAAATGTGGGAATTTTAGATTTCATTGAACCATGACCGCTATCGGAGTCTTTTCTTTTCTTTCATTGAGGCATAAACAGAAACCAGTGTGAAAGTAGCAATGTGGTCTAGATTTAGCTGTGTGGCAACAATAGTTTATATAAACTTGAACCATTGCATAATAATCCATTTTGTGGTTGTGAGAGGTCGTCTTAGTGTTACATTACTGGAACCAACAATATGCAATCAGTTGTTTTAGATGTTCACGAGATTCTGTGAGCTAGTGTTGAAGTTACAGCTCATGTGTGGTGTGTATAGAAGGCAAATTTCAGATGTAGTTATTGTGTATGCATGAAAAGCTATAAAGCCTTGTGTCTGCATGTAGAAGAGGCATGCTGGTAGGAGGTTTTAACCGCATTCCTGCACCTCAGCGGTGTACAGGCCTGTAAAGGAGTGCTGTTAGAAGACAGCAGGTATGTCACAGCATTTATCAATCATCGCTGCTCTTCACCTGGCCCCGATCTGTCACTTAAAGACAAAGTGAGACCTGACATGAGCTGGTTATGTGTTGTAGGTGAAGGTGCACTAAAACAGACTGTCCTTGTGAGATTGTGACCTCTCTCTACACCTAGCGATTTGCTGTACTGAGCAAGTTTCTTTTTTTATGTTTTTCTATCATGAGTTTGAGTTGTTTTTGCTCTCATGGTGTTTTTAGGGTCTATTTTTTCTGTTCAGTTTTTTTCCATGGTTGTGTGTTTGCGGCTTTTTTCAATATTTCAGAGTTTTGGGAGGTGCTTAGAGCGATCCACTGTGTGAGAATTTAGGTAGCTCCTACAGCCCTGACACCTTGGCAGGTTACAATGTTAAGTATGAAGCTGTGGGTTCAAATTAAGTCCTTCTAGAAGCAAGTCTTGTCACTCAGGGACATCTTGGCCGTGTTTCTTGGCATGATCTTTGGGGTAATTAAATGAATGAGAAGAGAGCCATAACTTTTATTTCAACAGGCGCCATAATGCAAAGAAACAAATGTGTAAAAACAACATTAAAATCTAGGAAACTGCCTCACATTTAGGTTTAGAACGTTTATTTCCTTTAAGGTTATACTTTTACTACAAACCCTACTTCCAGTAAAATTGGGATTTTTCCAAAATGCAATAAAATAAAAATCTGTGATATGTTAATTCCTGTGAACCTTTGTTTAACAGAAAGGACAAAGAAAAGATTTTTAACTGTTTAACTGAGCAACTTTATTGTATTTTGTAAATATAGACAAATTTACAATTTGATGGCTACAAGAGGCTCAACAAAAGTTGGAACAGAACCATGTTTAGCATTGCGTTCCATCACTTTTTCCTTTAAGGACACTTTTAATATTTTTGGAACTTAAGACACTAATTGTTCTAGTTTTTGTAACTGGACATGTTGTTCAGTCAGCTGCTCAACAGTCTGTGGTCCATTGTCTGATTCTCTTCTTCATGATTGTGATTTCAACAGGAGCTAGATGGCACGAGGTCAAGCACACGCACTCCGTGTCTATGAAGCCAAGCTGTTGTAGCCTGTGCAGAATGTGGTCTGGCAGTGTCCTGCTGAAATAAGCATGGATATCCCAGGAAGAGACATAGCCTTGATGACAGCATATGTCTCTAAAATCTTAATATACTTCTCAGAGTCAAAGATACCTTCACAAACATGACACTCGCATCTCATGGGCACTGATGCACCTCCATAGGTGCAGATGCAGACCTTTGGACCTTTCATTGATAACAATGTGGAAGATTATTTTCATCTTGAATCCAGTGAACCCACTGCTGTTTTTTTCCCCTGGAAAATAAGCTGAAATGTGGACTCATCTGACCACAGCACATGTCTGTCTGAGATGAACTGGGGCCTAGAGTACTCTGCAGCATTTCTGCATAGAGTTCATGTATGGCATACTCCTTGCATAACACAGTTTTAAGTTGCATTTCCACATGCAGCGATGGACTGTGATAAGTGACTGTGGTTTTCCAAAGTACTCCCCAGCCAAGGTGACTAAATTTGTCACAGGAGCACAATGGTTTCTTAGTTGCCTGAAGCCTCAAAGAAATCATACGTTCATCAGCAGTTTCTGACCTTGCCCTTCAGGCAGTGAGATGTCACAGAACTCTCTGAATCTTCTCTATGCACTGTAGATGCTGAAAGGCCCAAATTCTCTGCGATCTTGCATTGAGAAGTGCTCTTATTGAACTAACAATTCTCTCGCTGATTTTGGCACAAAGAGCTAAGCTGCAACTGTTTCGTGATTGCAAAGACTGAGCCTTTGATGGATGCTACTTTTATACCCAATCATGATACCTCACCTGCTCCCAGTTAGCCTGCTTAATGTGGAGTCTTCCAAGCTAAGGTTACTCAATGATTCTGTGCACGTTACAATCTCACTGTAACTCTGTCCCAAACCTTTGTTGAGTTTGGCACAGATATCAGATTTGAAATTTGTGCATAATCACAAAATACAATGAAGTTGGTGAGTAAAACCAGTTGTCAGTTAATGGTTCACATAAACTAACATATCACAGTTAATTGTTATTTTTGCTGCAAACGGGGTTTGTACGTGTACAATATTCAACAGCATTACACAGAGTGATGACATAATCAACATTTCTGTCTCATCCTACCAGAACTTTTAACAATTCCATGCTAGTTCCTGTTATACAGTGAGCCAAGAAAAACAATTAGGTCATCTTTGATAGCAAGTGCCTGCCAACACACAGATGAAACTGTCATGACCTGTGTGTGTGCATAAGAGCCTCGTCATTTACTTGAATATCTAAGACACAAACAAATTAAAAAAGTATGTGTGAAGTATTTTGACCACCCAGACCACATATGGAAAAGTGATGAGCAAAGCAACATGGTGTTCATTGATTGGTCAGAGTCTACCCATGTTTCTCTTTGTCGTTGCATGCCTGCTAATTATAAACACAACTGCTATCTATAGTTATGAGGTTATATTTTGCATGTCTGTTGGTCTGCACATACTCAAAACTGCACCTGTGTACTCTGTCACTTAGTATCAGCACATAAACACTGATTATGATCTCTACTCCCTGATGGAGGATATTTGCCAAGAGCGTCTCAGCATCTCCCCAATGCAGAGCTCGTGGAATAGAGCAAAATTTGCAGAATTCACGTCAGTTGCTTCCCTGAGGCCACTGGATCAAATGCACGGGCTGACGGCAAATTCTTGCAAAAATTTTTGACACGACGAAATTTTCTGGAAGTAAGAACAAAAGGCAAACAAGCTCTAAGATACCTGTGCCCTTTGAGGACACTTTGTGACAGCTGATGAATTTGCCTAATTCTGATTAGCCTCTCACTGGGTTGCCTTTCTTTGGATAAGTCTGATTCAGTGGCTTCTTTAAGTCTGTGAATGGAACAGGATGGCTAAGAGGGTGGAGGAGAAAAGCCCCTCGCCGCTCCAAAGATATTAGCTCCCTCTCTTTCCACCTGTCACACATTGGTGACTTTATTTGGACTCGGCTGAGGCCCCCTTGCAGATATCAGAGAGATCAACTCCATCTTAAGCTAAACGACTCCAACAAGCATTGCAGTTCTCCACTCCTGTCCCCCGTGACCCTCGTGACCCCTCGGCACCGCGGGCCGCCGGAGGAGCAGAGGTCCTCGCCCGGGAGAGGAGGAGTGGCCATGGGAATAGAAAGAGATGAGCTGAAATGAGCTCTGTCATGCAGAAAACTGCAGGAGGGGGAGGCGACAAATACACACTGCCACCCCCCACAGATATGCTCACACAGCTGGGAAAAGGAGTAACATGCACACACTCCCGTACTGGCTTTCGTCTTAGCACTTTTCCCCTCAAGTTTTCTCTTCTTTTCTCACTTACATTTCTTCTTTTCTTTAACTTCCCTTTCTTTTTTCTCTCCATATATCTGTCATTCTCTCTCTTACTTACACACACACACACACACACACACACACACACACACACACACACACACACACACACAGGCACACACACAAAAGCAGCTGCAACAAAGCCCAACTGCAGGATTAGCCAGCCTTTGTTGGCAAAACACAAATTACAAGTCTTTTAGCTCTGACTCCTCCCTCCCTGCATGTGAGTAAGTGTGTGTGTGTGTGTGTGTGTGTGTGTGTGTGTGTGTGTGAGCCAGCATGTGCATGTGTGTGCTTGTGCTTCTTTCTCAATATGATATGATACATGCAAGCGTGTACAGGGTTGCACGAGGGGGTGTTGCTATTGCTTGGTGTTTCACGCTGTGTGCAGGCATGTGAAACCGAGAGTGTGTTTGTGTGTTTATGAGAGGGGGTGAGGAGTGTTTCAAAGAGGGGGTTATTTTATCAGTCCCAGGCCAGCAGAGAAAACGGGCGTAACGGAGAAGAACCCTCGACAAGATGCTGTATGAAACACCGAGGAGGAGCAAGTTGTCAATTAGCGACGTCTCTTTTAAAACTGCAGTGAGTGCAGTTGAGTTTGTGCTTTTCTCTCCCCCAGTGGGTCTTTAGCGATGTGTAGTTACATCTGCAGCTTGCACACAGTGAAGCTCTAGAGAAGGTGGCTATGCTGCAGGCTGGTTTTAGTCACTGTTTGTCATTTGTCTTCATTCGGATGATGACAAATTCCCACTCAAGCTCTGCTAAGGTACAAAGGGGGCCCATACTGTGCTTATCTTCTTACAGTTTTAGAAACCAGGTGCAGCTGCTAACCGAGCAAACAACATACAACCCATTACTAAACTCAAAGAAAGGAAAAATGGGGAAATTTGCATTTGAATCATCATTTAAACTGCACATTTTTTAATGTCTACCCAACAAAGAACTATTAAGGTAGCCTACAGTTAGGCCCAGAAGTTTTGAGGCAGTTACACATTTTTTTTGTTTATTTGCCTCTGTAAACCACCAAAGTGGATTTTAAATCAAACAGTCAACATGCGATCGAAGTACAGACTTTCAGCTTTAATTCAAGGGGTTTGACAAAAGAATTGCATTAATTGTTGCACTTTTACCTAGTTCAAATTTTTCTGTCTCAAAAGTAATGGGAAAAATGAATTTAATTTTAAATAAAGATTCTTTTGTAGTTTAAAAAAAATCTCTTGCACTCAGTGACTGCCTGAAGTCTAGAACCCATCACTAAATGCTATGTTTCCTCCCTTGCGTTTCCCTGTCAGGCTTTTACTGCAGCTAGCTTCAGTCGCTGCTTGTTTGTGGGTCTCTCTGCCTTTAGTTTTGTCTTCAGTAAGTGAAAAGCTGCTAAACTTGAGTTGAGCTCAGGTGCCTTATTTGGCCATTGAAGAATATCCCATTTTTTTTGCTTTGAGCAACTCTAGGGTTGCTTTTGCATTGCGCTTTGGGTCATTATCCATTTGCACTATGAGTCACTGTCCAATCAGTTTTGCAGCATTTGCCTGAACCTGAGCAGAGAGTGCAACTCTGTATACTATAAAATCCCCTCTGCTACTTCTATCAGCAGTCACATCATCTATAAACACTAGTGATCCGGTTCCATAACATTGCCTCCGCCATGCTTGACAGAAGATGTGATATGCTTTGGATCATAAGCTGTTCCTTTCATTCTCTATGGCATTCCAGCAGAAGTTTTTGTTGATCTGTGCAGGCTTTTTTAGATGCTTTCTGGCAAAATCTAATCTGGCTTTCTTGTTCTTGAGTGTAACCAGTGTGTTGAGTGTTTGCACCTTGTTGTAAACCCTCTGTATTTACATGCATGAATTTGTCTCCTGATTGTAGACCTTGACATTTGCACAGCTACCTCATTGAGAGTGTTCCTGACTTAGCTAGAGGTTGTGAAGGCTTTTTTCTTAACCAAGTAAAGAATTCTGCAATCATCCGCTTTAGTTCTCTTCCATAGTATTCCAGGCTTTTTGGTGTTGCTGAGCTGGCCAGTGCATTCCTTCTGTTTAAGAATGTTCCAGATTGTTGTTTTGGCCACTCCTAAAGATTTTGCTCTCTCTCTGATTTATTATGGTTTAATTTGGGGTTTCAACCTAATAATGGCCTCCTTTGCTTGCTTTAAATCTCTTTTGACCTCAAAGTTCGACACTTGAAATCAACTTCAGATCCTTTATCTGCTTAGTTTGTCATGAAATAACAAGGGAACAGGACTCACCTGGCCATGAAACTGTTTGTCAGTCAGCTGTCTTGTTAGTTTTGAGCCTCTGAAAATGGAGGACTATGTATAAAAGTAATTTCTAAATATTTAATGCATTTTTTTTTAATCAAACCTCTTGAATTAAAGGTGAAAGGCTGCACTTCCATCACACTTTGATTTACAAATCTACTGTGGTGGTGTACAGAGGCAAAATTACAATAAATGTAGCATTGTCCCAAAACCCAACTAAGTTAACAGAATTATTGTATACAGTAGTAAGCCTCATTATCTAAAGCCATGCCAGCAGATTTTTTTTCTACTCTGCACATGTCAAAAAAATTCTTGAATGGATAAATCTTGTTCTGAAAAGCTGAAATCAATGTAATAATCAAACTCTACTGTCATTTTTTGACACAGGCCTTGAAATCTTCACATTCACTGGAATAAAAATGATCTGCAACTCATCTTATGCATGCATCCATGTTTGAGTTATAGATTTTTAGCAATCCTTTTCTTAAGGTAGTATTTCTCATTCACACTGAGAGTGCACTTTGTCCTTCAGAGCTCTGTCCTTAAGCCGAGGAGTTATTGACCATTGATCTTTATTGATCACTAGAGGAACTCAGTAATCATGTGGGTCATAGGGTCTGGAGAGAAAAGTGTGTTTAATAGTAGAGTGTTGGAAGCAGCTCTATTAAACCAGACTCAAAATAGTTTTGGTTAGGAAGGTGAGCGAGAATGGCAATGTTTAAATAAGGAAAATAATAAGCTCATGACTCTCGACGTGCTTTACACACCTAATCTATATGTCAAACCCTTCTCAGTTAAACAGATCTATATTTTCTAGGTGCAAGCAGATGTATAAGTGAAACTTGGCAAGTGAAAAATGCTCCTGATCTTTGTGTGAATATTAAAGAGTATACAGAGCGGAGAGAGAAAGAGACAAAGAGAGAGAGTACTGTATCCAGTGCTGTTTACATGATTTTAAAACTGCAGGTTAAGAGAGTTTAAATATGCTCCCTTAGACTTCCAAACGTTATGCGTGCTAAAAATTTTGAACTTGATTTTGTCATTGGAAAGAGATGAGGTATAACCTCTTAAAATAATCAGTTTTATATCTCACAAAATGATTGCAAAGCCCTTTAAACAGTTTAAAAGGTATACTGTTTATACTGTCTGGTTGTCTTCATAGTGTATTTATACAGCAAACAACCTCTTCAGTTTTAAAGAGTACATCCAAATTTCTTTCAGTTCAAAAAACAGAAAAATGCTTGATACTGCTTGTAGTGGTCAGAAGTATTTCAGTGTAGGTTGGTGCTGGTCACTTTTAATTTCTATATATTTACACATCTTAAAATAAATGAAAATGTCAAAGATAACAAATGACATACAGTGCAGGAAGGGGCAGAAAATTTAAAGGATTTACATTGAAGCTTCCCTTTAAAAATATTAAAATATAAAGATATAAAGAAGACTTTTTTGGTTTATACAGTCTATACAGTTTCATTTCTGTTTGTTCATATCTATATATACTGTAGATTTATTTATACCTTATGGAGCATCTGTAATGCAACCAAGGATTTTGATTCTGATTCTACAACAACACAAAACTGGCGTACAATAAACTACTCTGAGCACTTTTTACTACAGGCCTTATTTACACACACATTCATGCAGCGCTTTGTTCAATGCCTTTAAGCACATTTAACTATCACACGCATTCACACTCCGATGGATGCATCGGGAGCAATTTGGGGTCTTGCCCAGGGGCACTTATGCATGTACACTGGCACAGCTGAAGATTGAACCACCAACCTTCTGGTTAGAGCATGACCTGTTCTACCTCCTGAGCCACAGCCACCGCAAATAACAACCATCATATTAAAATAAAAGGCAAAAATACAGCGCACGAGAGTGTGCAGGTACTTTATGTAAGCGCATGTTAGAGGGTAGAAGATTAATTCAGACACATGAGTTGATAGCTGTGCAGCAGAAATGACACGTCTTTATGGGTGAAACAAATAACACACAAACACAAATACCTCGGGAAAAGCAGTTAAAAAGCAGCAATGGAATGGCATTTTAAACATGCCTGAAGCACGAAGAACATGCTTTTAACAGATGGGAACAACCATTCCATAATTTAGAACCCATAAATCTTATGGAAACTTGACCTCTACATGTGAGGAATTAAAGGGGGAAAATAAAGATGTTAAGATTAGCAAGCTGAGTATAAATGTACCTGTGAGTTAACATTAAAGTAAGTCTAGAACTGTTCAGGAATATTTCTTTCGCTTCAATATATCTTACAGATAAGGACACATACTTGATAGATATTGAAGTCATAAATAGTAGGAATCTTGAGTTTCTGAAATAAAGGAGCAGATGGAGTATATGAGTGAACTGGTCAGAATCCAAACAAAAAGTAATAAAGTCGATCCATGTAAATTCTCTCTCTCTTCCTCTCTTTTGGATGGACATATTTAAAAAGTGTTTCTCCTTATATTGTGAGTGATAGCAGAAAAACAAACCCAAATTACAATATTTTGAGAAATGCTATAGAATATTACATTTTTGATGAAAAAAATAATCACACAGCTTATGACAGGATTGAATTTATCTCAGTGACCATCAAATTTCACATTTCGACTTTCCCCCGAAATATGAGCCTGGAATTTGACATTTTAAAAACTCATACTGGTAGCTGTTAGGTAAACAGCTGTGAGATGTTAAAGGCTTTAATAAGTTAAGCAGCGAGGTCAGCCATGTCAATATTTTCCCATATCTTCTGAGCATTGTCTCCTTTATTTACCTTTGGGAATAGCATTCCACTTACATCTTAAGATGGCTCCGGATCACTTAAGCCACTGACCATATGTCATAACTCTGCATGGGATTAAGCACATTCTCCTTTTTATGGGCTAAGTTGTGGGAAAATGTGCACAGTCCAAGACTACCCAATATTACTTAAGATTCACCTTAAACCAGGATCACCTGAAGGTTCTATTCAAATCTTTCCTCACACTTCAAATGCATATACAATCATTTATATAAGATATATATAAATATATATGTGTGTGTTTTATTTTGATGCACACACCTTGTAAAACACTTGAATAAAAACTACAGGTCATTTAACCTTATCTTATCCTTGTGCTATCAATGTATTAATAAAGCCAAAACCACACAGATTCCCTGGTAATTCCATCTATTCATTTTGCAGTGACACTTTGTGTTCTTCTGATTTTGTTTTGTCTCCATCGTTGTTGCTAAGAGCTAATCCCTGTGCCTTTTATGTGCTTTGTATGCATGTCAATCAAACAAAGTGAGAGGTACGGTAAAGTCTTATCCTTCAATTTTCCTATAAGCCTGTTTTAGTTTAGCTTCTTAGCCTGTTACATCATTTTCTTTGTAACCCTAAGTTTTACTTAAGTACATATACAAAGAGTTTAGAGAATCAAATGTGCGTCTATGTGAGCTGGATTTCTTTGCCGTATTTTGTCTTTTATGATGCGTCAAATGTTTTCAGCTGGTGAAAGGTATGGACTGCAGGCAGACCAGTCCAGCACCTGGACTCTTCTACCATGAAGCCATGTTGCTGTTATAGCTGCAGTATGTACTTTAGCATTATCTTACTGAAATATGCAAGGCCTTACCTGAAAAAGAAGTCATCTGGAGGGGAGCATACATTGCTCTAAAACCTGTATATACCTTGCAGCACTGATGGTGCCTTTTCAGATGTGCAAGCTGCAAGTACCATAGGCACTGTTGCGCCCCCATACCATCAGAGATACAGGCTTTTGAACTGAGCACTGATAACAAGCCAGATAGTCCCTGTCCTCTTTAGTCATGAGGATGCGTCGTCCATGATTTTCAAAAGAATTTCAAATTTTGATTCGTCTGACCACAGAACAGTTTTCCACTTTGTCTCAGTCCAGTTTAAACCACCACCCGAGAAGATAGCTGCGTTTTACTGGATCGTGCTCACATATGGCTTCTTCTTTGAATGATAAAGCTTTGTTCTGCATTTTTGGATGGCATGGTGAACTTTGTTCACAGATAATGTTTTCTGGAAATGTTCCTGAGCCCATGCTGTGAATGCAGTGCAGTGCTGCTTGAGATCCTTGAAGATCATGAGCCTCAAGTATTTTCAGCTGTGTCCCTTGCACACAGAGATAACTCATGATATTATATACTGTAGCTAATGAAATATTTAAAGTCTTTGCAATTTTATGCCGAGGAACTTTACTCTGAAAATGCCGCACAATTTGTAGATGCAGTTTCCCACAGATTGCTGAAACTCTGCCCATCTTTACTTCTGAGACACTCTGTCTCTCAAAGGTGCTCTTTTTATACCCAATCACATCACCGGTCTGTTGCCAATTAACTTAATTCACTGCAACATGTTCCTCCAGCTGTTTCTTTTTAGTGCTACTTACTTCGTAAGCCTGCTGTTGCCTTTTGTCACATTTTTTTTGAAGCATGTTGCCACCATCAAATTCAAGCTGAGCTAGTATTTGTAAGGAATAGTAAATTGGCTCACTTTCAATATTTGATATATTTTCTATGTTCTTTTGTGAATAAAATATTAGTTTATTGTCATGGTCCCCTTGCCTTCAGGTGCTGACCTGCTTCTCTCTTTTTTCTCTTGCTCTCTCTCTCTCTCTCTCTCTCTCTCTCTCTGCTGGGCTGTGTGTGATTAACTTTGCTTAGTTCCAGGAGTGGGCATAGCTGGTGGAGTCAGGCTGGCACACCTGTTCGCAGTTTCTCTTCACCGCTGTGTTTAAGGCTGTAGCTTATTGGTGTCGCAAGTGGACTAGGATAGGCCATCTGCTCATGTTTCCTTGTCTCCTGGTTCATCGTGTTTTCCTGGAACACTTATCTTATTTCTCTGTTGCTTTCTCTAGTGTAAATTGCCGTCCTGCGTGGACTCTCCAGCTTGCAAGCCTGACCCACTCTCTCAAGCCCACCTGTGGAAATTTGGTCCTCCTCTGGAGCTCTCTGGATTCCCTTTAAGGACTGCTACACGCAACTGTGTTTTAGAATCTAGCTCACAGCCAGCCAAGATCCACAAGCCCTTTCCCATCACTCCATCAGTTTAAAAACTTCATTAAGGCTTTTAAACTGTTTTTGGTTGTTTGCATCCTGCCTTTTCAGTCCAGTAGTGAACCCATGACATTTATGAGATTTGCAAATCAATGCATTGTGTTATTTATATTTTTCACAGCATCCCAACTCGTTTAGAATCGGGCTTGGAAAAATAGCTTTAATAATAGTTTATATGCAGACCTGTTGAGTAACACAACAAATACAAAACTTCAACATTAACTTTTTAATTTTTTTAATTTTTTTTTAACCTGTCCTGTCTGGCAGAATTAGCAAGCAGAATCATCATCTGAATGCTTTATTGTGCCAAACACATTTGATTTGCCAAAAGGAGTTCTATAAACTTTATAGGCTCCTCTTGTTTTATTTATATTTCTTTCTTTCTTTATTTTTTGCCAGAGCAGACAGGTAGGGAAGAGAAAAGAGAGAAAGAGAGAAGAAGAGAAGAGAGAATAAAGAGGAAGAGTGCACATTCGGAAGTCAAGCACTGCATCTATAAAGCGCATATTGCAACTGAAATAAGAAAAACAGACATATGATACGCAAACATACAATCATATAAACATACACATATGAATGTGTGAGCGTGTGTGTCTGTCACAGAATGTACTTAGCACTGAGGGTGGTACGCCGCTCCTGTACTACCCAGAAGCAAGTCAGACAGAGGCAGGCCTGGGGGACCCAGGTCATCTGCAGCTCCCGCGGGGGGGGGCAGGGACCCAGGCCACTCATCCCCATGGCAGCCACACACCCACCCCAGCAGGGGGGGGGAGAGGAAGGACCCGGCCAGAGCCCCTCCACGGCCAAGGGATGGGA
>VUQH01060410.1:0-25738 GCA_015106775.1 Etroplus canarensis | reverse complement strand
GAAGGGAAGAGACCTAATATTCAATAGTCCACATTTAATTGTTTTACTCTTTGGTGCAGATGGAATGGTTGCATTATTCTTTCTTTGGGAATTTTTACGGTCAACTCGTTTTTTACTGAGTTTTGGTGGATTTCTTTTAGGTGGTCTGGGAGCAGACACAGCCTCTATAGGGATGGGGTTTTGGGGGGGTGACAGGAGGAGAGAAACTGCAGAGAGGCGTGTAAGACTGAAACTCTGCTTCCTGGTCCCAACTCTGGACAGTCATGTTTTTGGGGGTTTAATAAAATCCACAGATCCACAAAGAAACAATGCAGCTCCTTCTGACCTTCCCTATACTTCTTCAGCACTCTCACAACAAACATTGCATCTGTTGTACTCTTTCTCGGCATGAAGCCATGCTGCTGCTCAGTGATAGTCACCTCTCTTCTTAACCTAGCTTCAATAGCTATTTCCCATATCTTCATGGTGTGGCTCATCAACTTGATTCCTCTGTAGTTACTGCAGCTCTGCACATCACCCTTATTCTTGAAGACTGGTACCAGTGTACATCTCCATTCCTCAGGCATTCTTTCATTGTCCAAGATTGTGTCAAACAATCTGGTTAAAAAATCCACTGCCCTCTCTCCTAGATATCTCCTTACCTCCACAGGTATGTCATCTGGACCAACTGCCTTTCCATTCTTCATCCTCTTCATAGCTGCCCTCACTTCCTCCTTGCTAATACTCTGCACATCCTGATTCAATATCTTCCCTCCAGCTGACCTCCTCTCTCTCTCTCATTTTCCTCATTCATCAGCTCCTCAAAGTACTCCCTCCATCTACTCAACACACTCTCTTCACTTATTAGTACGTTTCCATCTCTATCCTTAACTGCCCTAATCTGCTGCACATTCTTTCCAGCTCTGTCTCTCTGTCTTGCCAATCGATACAAGTCCTTCTCTCCTTTCTGCCTCTCATACAACTCACTATAAGCCTTTTCCTTTGCCATTTCTCTCTTTGCTGTGCGCCATGACTCCCAGTACTCCTCTGTACTTTCTTCATCTCCCTGACTATCCCACTTTTTCTTTGCTAGCCTCTTCCTTTGAATACTTTTCTGTGCTTCCTCATTCCACCACCAAGTCTCCTTGTCTTCTTTCCTCTGTCCAAAGGACACACCAAATACCTTCTAAGATGTTTCCCTCACCACCTCAGCTGCAGTTTCCCAGTCATCTGGTAACTCTACACTACCATCCAGAGCCTGTCTCAACTCCTCCTTGAACTCTACACAGCATTCTTCTTACTTCAACTTCCACCATTTAATCCTTGGCTCTATCTTCACCTCACTTCCTCTTCTTGCTTTCCAAAGTCATCCTACAGTCATCCGATGTTGCCTAGCTACATTTTCCCCTGACACCACCTTGCAGTCTCCTACCTCCTTCAGGTTGCACCTCCTGTATAAGATATAGTCCACTTGTGTGCACCTTCCTCCACTCTTGTAGGTCACTCTATGTTCCTCCTTCTTATTGAAATATGTGTTCACTACAGCCATTTCCATCTTCTTCTTCTTTTTCTTTCAGCTGCTCCCATTAGGGGCCGCTAAAGGGATCATGTAATTATGAATCTGCATTTGGATTTGGCAAAGATTTTATGCCGGATGCAACTCTTCCCATTTACCCAGGCTTGGGACTACCACTAGGAATACACTTGCGTATGGCCCCTGTGGCTTCCATCCTTTTTGCAAAAGCCCTTTCCCTCCTTAACACCATACCTACCCATCCCCTCTGCTCCCTTCACATACATGTTCCCTGAAGTCTGCTCCAATTACAACTCTCTCTACCCTGGGGATACTCTATCACTTCATCCAACTTACTCCAGAATTCCTCTTTCTCTTCTAATTGGCATCCAACTTGTGGGGCATATGCACTAACAACATTCAGCCTCAAAGTCATAATTCTGTCTGACACTCTCTTCACCTCCAGAGCACTCTTTACTACTCTTTCTTAAGTGGCATACTTTTCACTGGCACCCTGTTGGCTAAAGGCTCCGGAGGTGATCATTGTTAACCTGGGCCTTGACCGATCCAGTATGGATAATGTACCTTAGGGTACTCCTTTGTATTCTCAACCAAGGGGTCACCACAGCCACTTTTAATTTAGCAGAGGTTCGATGCTGGATGACCTTCCTGACTCAACATGGTGAGAGGGGCTTGTGTCCTTACCTGGGATTGAACCAGGGACCTTTTGCTTGTAAGGCAAATGTGCAAACCACTACGCTACTGGGGACACAATTATGAAATCTGCATATTTGATTGGGCAATGCCAGATGTCCTTCCTGATATCCAGGCTTGGGACCAGCACTAGGTGTACACTACTGTAGATTTATTAAGGAAAAAGTGGTGCACAAGTTATTAAACATAATTTTGTGTTGGATAATTGTCATGCACATTGGAAAAAAAATAATTTAGACTCCACTTAAGTAGCTACTTAAGTAGCTCAGTGGTGCACAAGTTGTGCAATTAAAATGCATTGACAGAACATTAAGAGAATGTACTCATCAGAAGATAGATGGGGACATAAAATTGTATTTCTGTTCAAACTTGCTTAATTGTAGAAGTATTAAACTGTAGAAGACTAAATGTTTCCATTTTACTTGAAGGGAAAAAGAAACAGAGATTTGAGGGGCAGTTATAAGGGGTTTGACCATTTGGTGTCATGTTGAATAAACACAAACGTGGTGAAGTTTTCAAATGGTGAGGCTCAGGCCCCCATGCTGATCCCGTTTGTGTGTTTGGGCCATATTTTTTTTTCAAGTCGAGGTGCTAAACAACTTAACAACTAAAAGATGATTAATGCCTTTGAATGAGCGAGGTTTTAATGGCTCAGGAATACTACTTCATTAGGGTGAGCTCAGACCTGGTTGACACACTTGACACACTGGAGCCACTGGGTCTACTTGAAGTAGGAACAGAAAAGTTGTAAAGATTTCCTTTGAAGTCTGTGTCTGCATAGATTTCATTAGTTCTCACTTTTTTCTTTTACACCACCTCTCTTTGAGGATTTTTATGACATTTGGAGCAACCTTCAGTCCTTTATAAATATCTGAGACAGAGCAGAGAGACAGTCAGGGTCTATCAGCTGAGGAGTGGATTTGTACTAAAGCCATGGATATACCCAAACCTTTCCTTCTCTTTCTGTGTGTCCTCGACTTGACCTGTAAGTGCTGTTTGCTTTTTTCACTTCTACTGCAGCTGTGTTATTTACTGACTTGAATTACCCAATTCTGCTCAAATATACTGACTAACTGCTTGTGATATGATTTTTTTAATATAAGCAGTGGAGGGCATAATGCTGAGATTGAAATAGGATACATTCACTTCTTCTTCTTCTTCTTCTTCTTCTTCTTATTATTATTATTCTTATTATTATTATTATTATTATTATTATAAATATTGATTACTGATTATAAATAACTTCTATAATATAGTTCCATTTTAGGTCATCAGGTGAAATGACATGTGCTCGTATTATGTTTTTAAGTGACGGGACTGTTGTGCCAACACACTGATCACAGAAATCTCTTCACACAAAGAGTATGCTGCAAGAGGCAGAGCCACTTTGTGTACATTGGACAAGGTGAGAAAACAGGTTTCCCTTTTGACCTCTGGAAAATAAAGCACAGTTTCTTCTCATATTTTATTACACTGATGAACAGATGAAAAATATTAAAAGCTAAGTGCTAAGCTGATACTCATATAGTTAAAAGAATTTTTTTTTGCAGTTTCTGTCTTTAGATCTATTTCTTCACTCTTTCTTCAGACATTTCAGGGAGTCCTGTCAGTGTAGATGTGGGAATGTGCAGATCACATTGTGGGAGCACAACAAGACAATCACTTGATGTTGGGAAGCAGCAATACTCAAATCTGGGTTTTCTTTTGAGCAAAACAGTAAGTCCTTTACCCTGCCACAAGGGTGTGCTATAACTTTGAGCTCATCTGTCAGGGCTGCTCTTTCTCTCTCTCTCTATACACACATACACACACACACACACACACACGCACACACACAAGACAGTACATATTTTGTGTTGTTTTGTTATAATAACATGGAGTATCCCCATGCCACTCCACATGTTAGGCTACTGATATACAAAACAACTCCATTCATCTCTTCTGCTTATCCAATTCAGGGTAGTGGGGGGATTTATCAGTAGCATAACACGTGGAGCTGCAGCTGCATGGTGGTGCAGTAGTTTGCACTGTTGCCTTAAAGCAAGGTTACTGGTTTGAACCCAGACTGGAGCCTCTCAGTGTGGAGTTTGCATGTTCTCCCTGTTCCTGTGTGGGCTTCCCCTGGGTACTCCAGCTTCCTCTCTCAGTCCAGAGACATGCATGTTAGGTTAATTAGTGGTTTAAAATTGGTCAGGTATGAGAGGCAGATGAAGTGCTTAAAGTGTGTAGAATTAAGCACTATATACGTGAATGTATTTTTACATGTGGCTAACAGTCTAAAGTGCTTTTAGTGGGGTAGCTTTGCACAAATTGTAAAATAATGCACCAGGTGAGCATGTTTTGAGTGTTTCATTTCCTCAATTTTCTAAAGATGAGGATGCACAGACCAGCTGCTTCAGAGAGCACTATTAAGCTGAGCCAGAAGCCTTCATGTGGGACGACTCAGGTGTGCGAACCGACTGGGATGCGTGTTGACCAGCTACTTTTGTTCGAGGGCCCACGAGAGGTGGAGGTCATCGAGGACTGTCATTGTGAGATCAAGCTGACACAGTGCGTCCGTGTCCCCAAACTGAGGACTTACTACTCCGAGACACCATATGAAATAGTCATCGATGTGGGTGGATGCTCCCAGTCAAAAGGATTCCCAGGTGTGTCTGTGGAGGGGAGATTAATCTGCCTAAACCAACAGCAGGATAGGAGAGGTGTTTAAGCAAGCATAAAGCAGTCAGTACAATACAAAATCAATGACTTAGGAAGAGTCAGTCACTTTAGCTTTGGCTGACTTTATAAGTAAATATATTTTTTACTATTTAGTGCATATTTAAGCAGTTTGTGATATTGATATTCATAGGTGCCCCCATAGTGTAGTGGTTTACACATTTGCCTTACAAGCGGAAGGTCCCTGGCTTGATTCCAGGTGGGGACACAAGCCCCTGTCATCATGGAGGGATGCATCAGCAAGGGGATCTGGTGTAAAACCTCTGCCAAATTACCAATGCGGATTAATCCGCTGTGGGGACCCCTTGGTTGAGAATACAAGGGAGCAATTTGTTATATTAATATTCATCATCATTTAGACTCAACAGTCAAGAAGTTAAAGCCCCAATCCTCTTTTTTAACCATCTAAAATTTTGAACTAAATTAACCCTTTCATGCATGAATTATGACATCTTCAGTCAAGTGTTAGTTGATATGTCATTATAACAACAAAACACATGCATATTAAAGAAAATGGCTTTTGAATAGCTGTCCACTGTAGTGACTACCATGCATGACAGGGTTAGCACACATAAATTAAGAAATGCACAATATTGGACCTAATGTGTACAGTTAAATTGAGATTGCTTATGTTAATGTTGCATCTAGAAGGGCTTTCAGAACTTCTGAAAAAATACTGTGGTTGATGAACAGATGTTTCATTCTTTCTGGTGTTCAAACCTTATCAGAACAGTGCTAAAGTTAATATTCAGTTTAGTAGTTATTAGGAGAAATTACAGCTTTTAAATAGTTCTGCTTTGGATCACATATCATAATTAAGTTGCTATTATTATCAATCATTCACAGAGGGATTCTCATGTGTCCCCACAAAGTTTGATTCAGCCCTGGTGGAAACCCCCAACAAAATGGATCTCATACAGACTGTGGCAGCCTGTGAGCTGAAGGAAAGCTGCTACAGGGTCCAATATGTGGAGCATTATTATGAACTTGTGCACCATGCAGATGGAGTCAAAGAGGAGAAGCTTAAAGTAAGTGTAATGTAGAAACTATTACTAAAGCTACCCCCCCCCCAGAATTTCACAATAGACATACTTTGTTCTTTGATTAGCATGGTATGATTAACATGGCAAGAGGGATTCATGCTTGATGGCAGTTTCACACTTTCTTGTAATGAGGTTAAGAGGAAATGGCTCTAGCCAGGTGCTAGACAACAATTAAAAGCCTTTGTTCATCACAGGTAACCTGCCAGACAGCACTTAATCAAAATAACACCGGCTGGTTCCATGCATCCTAGGTGTGAATCAAATCAACACGTTTGTAAGTGTATTCAAGCACAGACTTGAGGCTTTTATTGTGTTAGAAGCAGAGCAGGAATCTCTTTCACAATTTTAGCTACTTCTAAACTTCACATAGAAGCCAAATAAGTCTAACCAGATGAATACTCCCATAGCACTTGCAACAACATTATTGTGCTAACATGTTTCTATGCACTACAAAAAAGCTCACTTTACAGCTATTTATTTAATTCCCAGCCATACATATTTCACAAAAAATAGATTAAGACATGTTTGCATCAAGACAAGTTTGCATGCCATATTTGAAGCATTTAAATGCAACATTCTCCTCATCATTTTGAACAATTCACAAAAACTTCCTCTTAAAAGGAACTTTTTGCTAAATGCATAACTTCAAAATAAGCCATAAGATTTTTTCCAACAAACAGAAAGAATTAAAGTGGAATTCTTTGACTCAGTTTGGATAGTCTACTTTGTCCCAGACCCAAAGGTGCGAGTGGAGCACAAACACAAATGGCCCCTGCAGGTGTTGAATCAAAGACATTAACATCATAAACAGCAGCTGGACCCCAACTAAACTGGGCCAATATTTGCAACCAGCTGTGAGCTGATTTCTCCTCTCTTTGTGTTGCTAATTTTCTACAGGAAATAGATGTGGGCAGATGCTCAGGAAGCTGCACTACAGGAAACCGGTGCCTTCTCAGGTAACTATGAACACAGTTGCTCTACAAAGCCTCATGTCCTCATGTCTGGCTCTCTCATAACAATTGCATGTGAGCTCCGACACCTTCTGCTATCAGCATGTTGACTTCTGGGCCAACACCAACTGTTCTTGTTGCATTGTCTGCTTTACTTACAAATGTTTGCAGACAAACTGTTATTATGTCTTTTTTTTTACTATATCAAAATAAGATAAGAAAAGAAATAATTATTTCCAAAACATGGAAAATTATTGTAATAATAAAGCCCAAATAAAAAATAAAATTACCTTAAGATCCACAATAAAAACTTAACTTACAGTTTATTTACTTTATCACTGGACTTATTGGGGACCAAATGGTCATTTTAATAGAATCTACCACTATAAAGGAGTACTAAATGAATTACATGTTAAATGTGTAAAACTAATATATTTAGAAGTAAAAATGAAGGACTTGTAACAATAAGAGACTTGTAATTATACTATACCACAAAATTTGCAAAGAGGTCAACATTCCAGATTTACCTTACGGTTTCTTTTTTGATTTTGATTTAATGGATGGGGAAGAAAAAGGCTCTACAAACAAAATAATTAATGCATAGTGCTGACAGATTTCATTCATGCCTCAGTTTTACTTTTTTGTTTTACTTGTTTTTAATCTTGCATGTAGTGCATAGATGCAAAGCACATATTGGAATTACATACAAAGTTTATGCAGGAATTGTTGGACTATAGCTTGCTTAACTTTACCACACAGACTGGTATAACATTGTCTGTGTAGTCATATTGACAATGATGACAAGCTGGAAACAAAAACTATATTTTCTGCACATATTCTTGTTAAATGAAATCTATGTTGTGCAAGATGGATGATGTGGTGTCTGCCTGTGACCATATGTCTGTCTTTATGTGGAACTGCACAGCATTTTTATCCCTTGTCCCCCTTTGCCACATCTTAAAACAATGTCCCACAGTAACTGCCTTTGCTGGACATCCACTTTTCTAAAGTCTAGCATGTGAAAAAAGCAAGGAAGGCTTTTTAGTCTAGTCGAGTTAAGATTAGCCCATCTAATGGTATGCCAATCAGGGAAAGTCACAAGTCATTAAAAAGTCAGAAGCTTTGTGGATTTTGGTCCATATGATGTAAACTACCATAAAGAAAATTAAAAGGCAGTACATACTAAGAAGCAGAGCTTTTTTCTCTTCTGTTGGAGTTATTTTTGCAGTCTGTGTGTGTTATAACTGGCAAAAACAGTAAGATATGGCTCAAAAAAGGCATGTCAGTATATGAACTGATCCTTACTGAAACCCACAGATGGTTACCAGACAGAGCAGCAACTGAAATAACAATAAAATACAAGCAAATACAGGAGTATATAAATTATTGCATGAGACCATGAGAATAAATTTAAGCTTCCTTTTATCCAGATTTGGAAAAGTTGCATTCAGATATGATATATATATGCTCTTTACATGCTAAATGTCAATCTGGTAAACTGCACAGTTTATTATATTTTTGTATTTTATTTATCTATTTTATATTTTTATTTTTTAGCTAGATATAAAAAATTTAAACTACCTCCCAACATTGCTAACACGCCCTATATTTTTCCATACAGTGTTTGTCCCACAAGATGTGGTCCACTTATGTGTTTCAGAATCAGAATACTTTATTAATCACAGGGGGAAATTGTAAAAGCAATAAAGTGATTATAAACTTCTTGTATGTTCGTATTTTTTGTTGCAGGAGTCCAAATGATCCAGAAATCTGTCACTTGAGGTCTGATAGACAATCCAGTTTCTGTGTTCCTCAGGGGTATGAGAGCCACAGCTTCCTCAATCAGCATGGGCAGATTCGTACAATCCTATCTATCTCTTCCTGCCATTGTCGAAACTGAGCACAGCGCCCACCACTGGAAAATAACGTGAAAGACTTTCAGGGGGATCCCAAAGTTTAGCCCATATTGGCTGCAACCCAGTGATGACATCCACCAAATAATCACTTTTAAACATCTTTCTGCCATAAAATATTGTATTATATGTAATATATTTAAAATGATAAATAATTAAATAAATGTAATACAACAATATCTGAAGACTTGTACTTCTACCACTGAACAAAATTTGGTAAGAATGCAAATGAAACATTAAATATGAGTATAAGAGACCCAAAATTTTCTAATTTGAAAGAACAATGCTTTATCTTTTTTAAGTTGTATAATTTGAATGATTTGTATAAAAACTGTGTAAACTAAGGCGACAATTTAGAATAGTGTGCTAGACCTTTAAAAAAATCAGTCATTTACAGTTGAAACCAGAAGTTTACATACACTGTGTAAAAAGACTAAACCTGTTTTTCTCACTGTCTGAAATTAAATCAGACTAAACTTCTGCTGTTTTAGGTCAGTTAGGATTGCCAAAATTATTTTTATTTGCTAAATGCTGCAATAATGAGAGAGAGAATATTTTAGAGAGATTTTTATTACTTTCTTCAAAGTCAGAAGTTTACATACAGTATAGTTTGTTCTGATTTAATTTCAGACAGCGAGAAAAAAGGTTTAAGTGTCTTTTAACACAGTGTATGTAAACTTCTGGTTTCAACTGTGAGTCTGAAATATCAAAAAGAAACTAAATATGTGTCATGAGCTAAAATAAAGATATCCAGTCTGGTTCTTGCTCAGGGGTGACCTCAGCCCACCCAGACAAACCAAACTAAAGGAAAATATTTTTCCTTTTTGCTCAGCCAATATAAAAAAGCAACACTGAAAATATGAGTACTATTTCTACTATCTAGGTGGGCAGCCTGGAGCACACCCTCAAAGCCTGACTCTTAATATCATCTTTACATAAACAGAGGTACAAACACACACCTAGGTCGGCGGGAGCAGACCACTGTGTCTCTGCAGGGGCAGAGAGTTTCAACAATTAACAGTGAGTAACAAGTAAAGCATGCACACACACAGTCCCACTGCTTTTAGAACACACCCACCTCCCAACACACATATACACACACAAATATATTAGAGCAGGTCATCAGTATTAGAATCATAACAAAGTACCCTGGTTCTGATGACCTGCTCGAACTCGTGATGATTGAGCATATTCTTTATGGCATATTTATTCTCTGGGAGTCTAAATTTCTGTGCAGTTCCAGTTAACCTCAGATATGCTGAAACTCAGATTTTTACCTATTTTTATCTTTTCTTAATGGTTGCAGAGGGAGTCTACTACTGTGCATATGAATTCTGCCCTTAGCATTATAGAGTTGAAATATCCTTTATGTCTTTGTGTACTTTTATGGTAGGACTGTGCTGAATGAGCAGCCTAACAACATGAAAATAAGCTCCATATGAGCACTTCTGGTCTCAGACTAGAATTGACAGCCCTTTTCAGAATCCATACATCAAGCGAGACTCTGTCACCCTCTCATACAGACTTTATGCTCTCACTATATCATCCATTGCATGGGTGCGCACCTCAGAGATGGACATAGATGGCATGCAGAGCTGCCAACATCTGAACAAAACCCTTTCAACCACAGCCCAGCACGGAAAGACATTTCTGCGGTCCCCTCCAGCATCTTCATGAAGAGGTTTATGAAATCTTGTTCACTGCTCCAGACTTTTCTTCTTCTTCATGCAACTAAATAAATAAAATAAAATAAAATAAAAAATCACGACAACTCTAAAGTTTAAAAGAAGGTTTGAAGCAGCACTGGAAAGGGGCGCACTAAAAGCAGACCAGCTCTGTAGATGTCCCTTTGAAAAAACACGTGCAAGTAGTTAATCGCTCGTTATTTTGATAGCAGCATGTGAACACTTTTCTCTATCGTCTAAAGAAACGTTTTATGACTTGCCTGCAAGGTGTCATATAGAAAAAACTTTGATCTTTAATTTGTTCATTAGAATGAGAGAAACAAACCTTTTTAAGCCTCAGTCTGTCTTTTGCGCTTGCGTAATTGTGCGTAAAGATCAAAGGTGAAAAATGACAGTTTCCGAGTTAAAACAGCTGAGTTGGTTTTGAACAATGTTTAAAAACACAGCTTGCACATAATTCCATCCTGTAGTTTGAAATTTGAATATTTAAACAAAATTTCGTCGGGGAGGGAGATGACAGATGACCTCTGCTGATGTTTTTCAGTTTATCAGCCATTATTGCGCCCAAATGTAAAATCAGTAAATGTTGCTTAATTCTATTCATCCAGTCTCAAGGTAAATAGTCTTTTAATAGGTTTTAACAGGTTCAGGGAGTGAGGGGGAACAAAAAAATATTTAAACATTATTGTAGACATAACTAATTCTGATTCACACTGGTGTAGGGAGGATAACCCAGATGTTTGGTCTCGTTTTAAAAAAAAATCATACTTCAAATGTGCTAATCAAACAGTCCTAACAAAATAAATACATGTAAATCCCCCCCAACTCCGAAGTTTAAACTGGCATTACACAGTTTGAAGTGCAATCATTATCTTACATATAGTACATTTTTCTTCTGGACTATGCACATATTGTACATTTTACACATTTTCCTACATTTTTCCGTATATTCTTTACACTTTTAATTAAAAAGAGAACTTGCTGGACTTTTTTTCCTACATTTTCTATATATTCTGTTCATTTGCTAGAACATAAAGTTATTTATTATACAAAAAAATACTATCTTCTATGTGTGTCTATTCATTGTTGGGTCACTTTGTAACAGAATGCAGGTACAAAAACACATTTCGTTGCACAATATACTATGTATATTTGTGTGTGTGACAAATAAAGCTTCTTATCTTCTTCTGATTATCTCATGTGTTCCCGGAGTCACCTGTGTCTTTATCAGAGTAATGGGTTTTCACCTAAGACACTGCGCCCATTATTCTAAGTTAATTGATTCATTTAGTGGCAGATGGCCCCTCACTGCGAGCGCATATCCGGAGGAGATCTGTTCCAAGCTTATTCTGTCCTCAGCTTTATAGTTTTGTCCCTTAGTAAAGCATACAGACTTCTGCTTATTACTTACTATTATTAAGAATAACGTTGCATAGGATTCCGCAACAGCATACCCTGGCATCAATAAGAATGTAGACGTTCATACAGGTTGGATGAATTAGTTGATTCCAGCTTCCACTGCCAGACATTTGCAGGCTTTGTGAATGGGGTTCACACCTGTTTACAACCCATTAGTCTACATTTACATTCGCTCAATAGTGCTTTACATTTCCGAACAAATAACAGTCTTTACTACTGTTTACTAAGGGATAAGTGACGCTGAAAACGAAAGGGCATAAAGCCAGAATTTCGTACGATCCCACTCACTTCACTGCGAGCCTGCTGGGGAACACTGGTGCACTGAAAATGTTGGCGTTTGCGATCAGCTTGGCCGTGCTGGTGTGCGCGGCTTCTGCGGGACCTCTGCTGAACAATGTGGATGATCCGGCGGGAGAGCCGAAGGAAGCCCGCTCAAACGCTATAAAGAGACTTTTGGAAGTTTTCGGGATGGAGGAGCCCCCTGCGATTCATGAGCGTCAGCATCCCCCTCAGTACATGATGGATTTATATGACGCTGTTGCTGATGTGGACGGTATGACCAAGGACCCCTATCTGCTGGAGGGGAATACGGTCCGCAGTTTCTATGACAAACGTAAGATCTTATTTGTACCCGCATGCTTGCTATAAGAACGTACAGTCTGCTTTGATTCCTAATTATGCCATTTCTTTTGCAGTGCACAGTGATGAGGAGGAGTTCAGCTTCAATTTGTCCGTGGCTGCAAGAACAGAGACGATTATCTCTGCAGAGCTCCATCTTTTTAAACTGCGTCCTCAGCCAGTGACACCAGTAAACAGATATCATTTCAGCAAGGTATGTTAAGCAACTATCATATCTGTGGAGGAATGGAGGGATGCATGTTTCTAACACTGTCTACACCAGAGTTATTATAGTTTTGCATTTTCTGATTAGTTTTAATTTTTTGTTTCGTTTTGAGGTTTTGCTTTGAATTCAGTTCAGTTTCAGTTAGTTTCCAGAGTGGGTTTGCTCATTTTTGGTTTAGTTCTTATTGTTTGAAAATGTTTAGTTTTTATTAGTGTCAGTGTTAGTTTTAGTTTTATTAATTATTATAACATGGATGGCATTTGTCAGGGGAAGAGTTAAGGTGTTTAGATCAGAAATTACAACACAAACACAACATTTTGTGAAGGCAGATGAGTCACAATCATGTAGACACCCTGAGTCTGAATGAACAGATGCATCAAAGCCTCATCAGGCAGGCTGACTGACCAAATTTAATCCAGCTGAAAAAGACTAGAACTAAGGACATTTCCTGTATATATTTTTTTATTTTATTTTAGTTAGTTTCCTAAGCCCACAATGTCGTTTTAGTTCATTTTGATTTTTCCCAAAAGTCTAGTTTTTATTTTTATTTCAGTTAACTGAAATTATTTTTCTTAGGTGGTTTTAATTTTTAGTTTAGTTGTAATTAATTATAATAACTTTGGTCTACACTCATTTTGCTCTTTCAGGTCAGTGTTTTCCAGTTGTTTGACAGCAGCAACAACAGTTCTGCACAGAAAAAGTTGCTTGCTTCTCGAGTCATCTCAGTCTACTCGTATGGTTGGGAAGTGTTCATTTTCACAAAAGCAGTAAGTATAACCTTCTCTTTCAAGTGCACAAAAATTGCTTTCAAATAAAATGGCACAGTGTAAATATTGTCTTTTCATTTGCTGATTAACTTCTTCTTAAAGTTCCGCTCCTCGGTGACAGATGAGACCACTAGCTTGAGACTTCATGTGGTGGTTCAGACACTGGGAGGAATGCAAATGGATGGAAAAATGGTCCGCTTTGCTAAAGGGCATGACCACCATCAAAGCAAACAGCCAATGCTGGTTCTCTTCACCGATGATGGCCGTTTCGCGAATTCTCTTGAGAGCACAGGTGAGATTTTGTGATTAATGCCAGTTGTTCCCAGTGGTATTAAAACTCCCAAGTGGAAGATTTTTTGTCCTCATTGGTGTTAACCAGGGCTGTGGATAAGAATAATGGTGGTTTAAAAGAAAACCAAAGGCCTGACACTCTCCCATTTATTTCTACTCATCAGATAAACTCAGAGGTACACACAGCAGCCTTGGTCCTAGTGACACAGAAGGAACAAACTAAATGAACTAAAGCGTGAACACTTTACTGGAGTCATTTCTAACAATATTCATGACCATAAGTACAACCAGTTGTTTGTATGTATGGCAAATATTGGGCACAAATGCTGGCTCTCTCTGCCACTGTGTGGGTGTGTCTGAATGAAATATTCACATGAAAGTGGGCCATCTTTAAATGGCAGAATACCTATGATTTAACAGATTGATGGAGCCATTAATATTAAATGTTCCATGTTTGAAAAGAGGTTGAGAAGAACTTTTTTCTGTGGCTATCAACACCTTCAAAAGCACTCTACATACAAAGTATTTTAGAATGCAATACTTTTCATCACACCCTGCTACACCTATTTCATAGCTTCCTCTACTATTTAAGGAACATAATTCATAACATATTAAACGGTGGGTTTAATAATGGTGATTTTTTCTTCTTCTCCAGTTTCAGACTATTCTATTACCACATCCAGCCTGCCCCAGGTCCCCATGTCCATTCCGCCTTCCCGTAAAGTTCGCTCTCTGGATAATGAGTCAGAAGGCAAGAACTCGCACTGCCAGTTGTTGCCCCTGTTTGTAGACTTCGAGGACATCGGCTGGTCTGGCTGGATTGTGTCTCCCAAGGTTTACAATGCTTACCATTGCAAAGGTTCCTGTAACTTCCCTCTGGGTCAAGCCATGAAACCAACCAACCACGCCACTGTCCAGTCCATCATCAATGCCTTGAATGTGGTCGAAGGGGTTGAAAAGCCATGCTGTGTGCCTGACAAGCTCAATTCCATCAACTTGCTCTTCTTTGATGATGATGAGAATGTAGTCTTAAAACAGTATAATAACATGGTGGCTGTAAGCTGTGGGTGCCAATAGCATCAAGTAGTCACTGGTGTTGGGCTGCCCAGATAAAAAAATAAAATGTAAACAGAGCTTGGTCGGCTAACTTTAGAAACTTCAGTTGAAACTAGTGAGTAATGTGAACCATGATGTGACATTGTAATATATGTAAATATTAAAAAATATAATATATGGCAGTAATGTCACTAAAACTGAACAAATGTGTAAATGTGTATTTTCATTTTTGTGTGTTGGGATTGTATTGCCTGATTAAGTACTGTAAATAAATGCATGTGTAAAAATGTACAAACCCCCACCCCTCAGTTCCTCCAAATTGGTCAAATTCCTTAAACTCTGACTTATTAAGTGTAAAATTATGTAGAAATTGAAAACTAGCACTCATGTACACTGAGTGGATTCTACCTCTCTGAATCACAACATAATGAAACCGAGAAAGGTGTCCACTGCCTCTCTGAAGATCTTCCACTTTGCCACAAGAGGGTACTGTTGTGCTCTAGGGAGATTTCTCTGACTGGGCAAAAGCAATTAGGATGAGTCCAGTGAACAGAACAATGAGGATGGCTCATTGTGTAATAGCAAAGGGGCTGGAATCCTGTCTTCTTACAAACCATCCTCTCCAGAGCAGATATTCCAAAAATAAGAAGTTATGTTTGGGTGTAAATTGTAATTCCCTTCAAAAAGGAGATGTTTCATCACAAGGAGTTTATCCAGATACATTTTTATGAATTCCAATTTGCTCATGAAAAAAAAAAAGCATTAATCTATTTACATTTTAATGGAACATAGCTGCACAGCCTGGTAATAACCCCCTTCTTATTAATGTTATAATGTTCATTATAGCCCTAATTTTTAATAGTAATATTTTGGAAGTGATTATATATTTAAAATGTTTCTAATCTGTCTAATAGCTTTGAATTTTGGATTCTTTTTTTAATAGCTTTGAAGTGATATTCACTTTTTAAAAGTGAAGAACAACTCGCCCAGTGGGTGGTCATTTTGCCCTTCAAGTTTAAGTCAATTATAAAAGGTAGAGAAAGAAATTCCCTTGGCCACTGTGACTGCTTTTAAGCTATTTTATCTATTTTAATATTTTATCTTAAAGTGTATCTGTATCCCATACTGTTTGGATACTGTGATTGTTTATTTCTTGTTGGGTATGATAGTTGTTTATGTGTCTTTGTAATTTATGTATTTGTAACCTTGCGGTTGCTGCCTTCTTGGCCAGGTCACTCTTGACAAAGAGATTTTTAATCTCAGTGAGGCTTTTACCTGGTTAAATAAAGGATATATATATAAAAACTCGGGTCCTCTCCCAGAGGCCTGGGAGCTTGAGGATTCTGGGCAGCATCTTAGCCGTTCCTAGGACTGCGCACTTCTAGACAGAGATCTCGGGTGTTGTTTCTGGAATCTGCTGGAGCCACTCTCCTTGTTTGGGGGTCTCTGCCCCAAGTATTCCGATTACCACAGGGACCACTGTTGCCTTCACCTTCCACATTTTTTCTAACGCTTCTCTCAGCCCTTGGTATTTCTTGAGCTTCTTGTGTTCATTCTTCCTGATGTTGCCATCACCTGGGATTGCTACATCTATCACAACAGCCTTCTTCCTTTGCTTGTCCATCACTATGTCCGGTTGGTTAGCCATCACCAGTTTATCCATTGGTGTCTGGAAGTCCTTCTCAACCACTAGTGTGTCCCATTTACAGTCTCAAGTCACTGCTCTGTCTACTAGTAGCTGGTGTTTTGCTGGTATTTCTGCCATGTATTGAGCTATGTGCCTGTTCATCTTAGCCGCTACGAGGCCTGACAGGATATATGTATATATATATAGATATATATATATATACATACATACATATATATTGAGAGAGAGAGAGAGAGAGACAGAGCAAATATTTTATTATGGTTAAAAGCTAACTTTAAATATTATTAGTTTTATGTTTCTGTCAATGCCTTGAGCCCTGCAGTTCATCTTATTAACTCTTTCCACAGAATGTAGCAAGATTGAACACAGGAGTAGAAATCTTCACAGCAAGGATCAAATGAATATGAAACAGACAGGAATATGTGTAACACTTTTCCAGTCTTACTGACTACTTAAAACACTTACCACTAAAAGCCACAATCACCTTTTTTACACAACTCTTTATTCTATGCATTCAAATGTCCTATGGATCTTGCATCAACAACAAAGGTAAATATAGAATTACCATACATGGATGTCTTTGGAATGAAAGAGAAAGTTGTAGTTTAATTCTGGCTCGAGCGAACCTTCTTGTTGCTGCTAACCACTACACCATGCATTACCAGAAGGACTAAATGAAAGGCTGCCAAAGGGAAAGCTGCCAACAAAACAGCAGCATCCACAGAAAGACAGAATATACTGCATCTTGATGCATGCTCAATCATCCAGGTAAGTAAAACCTCAAAAGTTGATTCTGTTCATCTGGACGTAAAGTTTTCCGTGGGAGAAACGTTTCATCACTCATCCAAGTGACTTCTTCAGTCTCAACTGACTGCAGGTTTCCTCAACCTGTTTATAAGGTTGGGAAACGTCCAGATGAACAGAATCAACTTTTGAGAGAATATACTGCATTATAAATAAAAAATCCTGTAAAGAAACCACCCCAACAGTGCAGTGAAGTACGATGGTTCAGTGTAACTGAGATGATACAGCTCACTGTGACTTCTCACAAGCTGTGAAATGTTATGAGGGTTTCCAAAAGTTACATTTAAGACTGTTATAATGTCTAGTTTAAGAACTATGTACCTCATAATAGCCCACAACTGGATGTAAGATCATACAGCTAATATTACTGACTACAGCTGGTAAAAGAACTTGTTTAAAACTTTCTAAGTCAAAATAAAGGCTTCTTGTCAAAACCTGCTGATACCCTAGCTGCAAGAGGCTCAAGGAGGAAAAATATTCAGTATTTTCAATTTTATCACCACAACAGAACCTAGCAATTGGTTGCCTAAAACAATTTTACAATTAACGCCAATATTTTAAAACATTCACTTTCCCAGATTTTGGTGCATAGCCACTTAGTTTGAAGAATACTACATATAGTGCAATATATTTTATACATTGGCCATAGACATTGTTATTTGACAATATTATGATTTAATGTAACTTTCATGAATACTGAGCACAAAATTTAGACAGAAAACATATTTCATGAAAGTATCACAGAACTTGTTCTTTGGACTCCTTAAAAGTTCTTGATCCTCAGGTTATTACACACTGGTATAGAGTGCTTTGACAAAGATCCATATAGGTTTTTCTGGATAAAATACGTGAAGCCACATTTTTACTGCAGCCTTTAATTTTGTGACCGAAATCAGTGGTTGCTTTGGTAACTGTCATCATTTTCACTCATGCTAAGCGGAATAGAGTGAGGTAAAGGTGAAACACCTGCTAATTATATTGGCAGGATCAAAGGAAAAGTTTTATGTCAGTGTATCAAGACATATGCACATTTTGCGTGCATACTGTAAAAGTGAATATAAGTTCAGAGTTGTAGGTCAGATATGTAACACTTGTCCTAAAACTTCACTTGAAAACTTGCTTGAACTGAGTCGCCAAAAACTTGTCCTCAACAAAACATTCTATTTGGCCAGTACAAAACCCTGTCTCTACAGAGTGTAACCTGAGCAGTGAACAGGGCGTTGGCCATAGAGTGCCACCAAAGGGGGTTGATACCACTTGACATGATGCTGGAAGACAGCCTTTATTCAATGTCAAAGGGGCTGCTATTCACAATAGAGAAAACGATGAAATGCTGCCATTATAGTAGGGACCAAAGGGCCCTGCTGCAGCTAGATACCTGATCTCCTATTTGGCTCTGGCTTCCCTTTGTTAGTGTATTTTATAACTGGCATAGCCGCTTTAAAAAAAAGCCCGATGTTGGACCAGCAATGGACCTGAGACATGGTGTTTCTGCGCTCAAACATGGGGAATAAACAAACCATCTTTACAGCACAGCAACTAGATGCATATCAGGTTGGTTTCAGCCCTGTTTCTGTATGAATTAATTCATCAGCATTACTCACACTGAAAGGTGCTTCTCTGATCTGTATTAGCTTCGCAGTCTTCAGACTTCTCAGACTTCAGATCCATGTGGTGCAACACTTCCTGGTGTTCTAAGTGTTTACCTGATATTATGCTTTCTTGTCACGTCCTTCAGCAGTGCAATGCAAAAAAGTCTGTCAAAGTCTAACCTTCAAAGGTATTTTGAGGTCCAAAGTTAGTGAAGGATTCAGAAAGGTAATGGCATTTCAAAAATAACTTCTTAAGATGTAGAGCTATGGTAAGCCCATTGACTTTAGTATTTCATTTGATTTATATGTACTTTCCCTGATGCTCCTTTAATTTTGAAACATTGTATCTCCCACATTAATGTTTATGCCTAAAACATAAATCAGTAATAGAAAAAGCACTGAATTTTAATGGATTTTAATACTTGGCCCTACCTGACTGAATAATAATAATAATAATAATAATAATAATAATAATAATAATAAGACAGAGCTAATTCTGCAAAGTGAGAACTTGATAAGGACTTTATGATTTGCAACCAAAAATCTTTACTTTAACTTCTGTGTTTTATCTTTTATTATTACAATTTCACATGTATGTGTTTTTATAGTATTTATCACTATTATTAGTCCGTATTACATCCAGCACTGTGTGAAAACAAATTCTTCTTTTCCTGTTTTGATCTGGTCACATGCATTACAGGACTGTACATACTTTACAAGAAAGGAAATTCTCAGGTGAGCCATTGATTATGTTTATGCTTCTTGCTTTATTAGATCTGCCCTCCAGTGCAGAAAATTCAAAATCTGTACCACTAAAACATATTTTTATTGGAAACTTTGTGTTAATCCCATTGTTATGGAGTCATTGCTAATGTAGTATCCCTGACATGGCTGAATTTTTTTCCGTTCTGCACAATCACACACTGAAACTCTAAACTAGACTATCAGGACACCTGTCTTGCTGTGGGGCAGGTTGTCACTGTGATGACAGGCTATTTCAAATCTTTACTGTGCTGATATTTATGTAGGTTTTACATATTTCCAGTTTCCACAGCTGAAAAGCAAGTTCGCAACTTAACTTTATTTTTCTAGCACCTGCCCCTTCAAAGTACATAATACATAATATAGATGATATAATGTAATTCAATATTGATAGTAAATTTTTTAAAACTTTCCTAGACTATTCTACCGCTATCGGGATTTGGCACCACAGCTCGTTCCTCTTGACTACACCAACCACCCAGATGTGAAGTTACCATATGAGCTGATTGGCAGCATGCCAGAGCTGAAGGTAGACACACTGGTCCACACACACCTTGCAGACCCGCTCTCTCCCTGTGTTTCCAATCCATAATTAATGACCAATTAATCGACAGAATTCTTTGAAAGGTTATATGTTACCTGACTCCTTTAAACTTGAAGAATGCTGATGGGTCCCAGAGGACATACTTGTTGGAAATGGGTCAATTATATGCCTCTTTACTTAGTGACAGCAAGGTAAACAGGTGTGTTAATATGCTCGTCACTGATATGCCCCAAGAAAGGGAGAGTGAGTCAGTCAAGAATAGGGTTTCCCTCAGGGTTACCACTTATTCCAAATTGTTGCAGTTTTATGGACAGTTTTACAACTATATCGAATTCTCATTAGTAAAACAAAACCAGGGTTTTTATAACCAGACCAAAAATGGAGCATAGGCAAGCAATCACGTCCAACAAGAAGTTTGTTATACTGTACATCTGTGCATTTACATTCCACAGTCTTTCCATTGGGCTGTTTTGGTGTCCCCTTTGTTTAGGACAACCCATTTCGACAAAGGATTGCTGAGGTTTTCTCTGAGGATGGAGAGGGAAACATGACACTGGATGACTTCTTGGACATGTTTTCTGTCCTCAGTGAGATGGCTCCACGTGACCTCAAGGCTTACTATGCTTTCAAAATTTATGGTAAAATATCCTTATAAATCAAAGATGTTTGACACTGTGTTTTGCTAAGATCAACTCTTCAGTGTTTTTGCAGTTACACAGATGCCATTGTGCAGGTGTAAAAGTAAATACTAAAATTAATCTATTTCTCTTTTGCTTCTTTTGATACTTTTAACACCCAGTATGTAGTAAAGCATTTAAGTCTTCTTTGCCTTCTTCTTCTTTAGGCTGCTCCCATTAGGGGTCACCACAGTGGATCTCCATATCACCCTATCCCTTGTATCTTCTTCCCTCACACCAGCCCTCTGCATGTCCTCATTCACTATATCCATGCCTCCCAACACTCCTTCCTCCTCCTTTGTCTTCGGCCAACAGTGGCATAGTTTCCACTGGCACCCTGTTGGCTAACGACACTGGAGACGGTCGTCAATAACCTAGGCCGCAACTGTACCTATAAAGCGTTGACTTAAACTCATTACTTAGAATAGGGTCAAACTTCACATTTGAGAATTCGAAATACAATTTATGAACAAAAGTACTGGGCCACACACACATTACAACTACAGGAGCTTTTATGGCATCCCAGTCTAAATTCTGTGGCCCAATACTTTTTGGCCATATAGTCTATACTTGTTTGGAAAGTCCAGCATATAAAGTCCTCAAACAGAAATAATGGCTGATTTTGTGCAATTTACTTGCATATGTGTTTAATTTAAAATCTTCACAATTTAAAGATAATTCAAATTATACATATATATATATATCTTGTTACTAAAATCAAACTCATGTTTATGCAAAAATATATCAATCATGGAGCCTATCCCAGCAAATATAAGGCGCAAAAATAAAGTTGTCCGCTTTATCAAATTCTTTAGTCCTTAAAATACAAAACAAAACAAAATGGCCCTATTTTTCCACAAGCAAAGCATTAAAAAAGTGAACTGTCAAACCAGACTTAGTCAAAACCTAAAATATATTTGGTTCATAGTCCTAGAAGATCCAAAAGAAAGATGAAAATTGCTTAAATTCACTGCTTCATTTACTTGATACGAGGGATTGTTTCAGCTGTTAATATTCTATTTTTTGCAAGATTTCAACAATGATGACTTCATCTGCAAGTCAGACTTGGAGAAGACATTGAACAAGCTGACTCGCAATGAGCTGACAGAAGATGAGGTGAGAATGGTCTGTGAGAAGGTGATTGATGAGGCTGACTTGGACAACGACGGACGTCTGTCACTCGAAGATTTTCAGCACATGATAGTTAGAGCTCCAGATTTCCTCAGGTAAGACAGTGGCAACCATTTAACATGATGTATGAAACATGCATATTCACTAACCTGGAATACTTAAGTGTTATTTAAATCATAAATGGCTGGTGAAAGCACAAGCCCCTCTCACCACAAAGGGTTGTGTCAGGAAGAGCATCCAGTTTAAAAACCTTTGCCAAATTACCAATGCAATTAATCCAGTGGGGTAACATCTTGGGGAGAACACAAAGGAGCAACCAAAAGCACAGTTACATAGCACTGTGCAAAAGTCTAATGCCTTCCCTCATTTCTTTATATTTTGCTAAGAAATTGGGAAATGGTGCAGTGATTTATTGAAACATGCAAATGTAAATAGATACACATTACATAAGGCAAAAACAGAGTTTGTACAATTCTGAGTAGCTTGAAAGTCAGTATTTGCTCTGGCCACCTTTATTCTTCAGCTGAGCCTGAAAGCTTTCTTGCATGACCGTCGAGTAGTCTTCAAGAATACTCCTCCAGGTTTCTCAAAAGACGTTTCAAAGTTTGCATTAGGTGCTGCTTTTATGCTTGAATACAGGTCATTGTTAAATGGTTTAACAAACAAACAAAAAACCAAACAGCATTCTTCTGAAAATCATCAGGTGCAAGGACTGGACTGTGTGAAAAAGCAGCCAATGTCTAAAGAAAAACTCTGAATGACCTTCAGAAAGCCTGGGCAATATTAGAAGATAATCTGGCTCCTTCGAAGCAAAATATACAGAAATGAGGAGGCGCTCAAGACTTTCGTAGTGTTTTTAATTCTGACTGCAAATGAAAAATAAACAGAGCATTTCTAATTTCTGTTCACAGCACTTTCCACATAAGGATATAAGGAGATGGAGCACTCTTCTCTCTTTTTTGGAATGGTCTCAAAGGATGGACTGAAAATTCTGCAAAATGAACCCCTGACATTTTCACCAGAACTATTGCAGCTTTTATTTTTTGAAAAAATACCAAGAATACTGTTTTGTCATTCTTTAACAGGAATCCACATCCAGTAATTCTCTTACAGAAAGTAGTAGTCATGGTGTGACTGCAGATCTATCGTCAAGTTAGAAGGCACAAGACAAGGCTCATTAGTTATGACTATCAATAGTAGATTTGTGTCTTGAATCAAAAGGGGTTCAGTTACAGTGGACAATATAACAAAATAAATGTCAGAATAATCCAGTGGGCCAATCAAGGGAGAGCAATTTGTCATGAAAGCCATCATGTTGGTGCATGGGATAATCTGATTGTTTTCGCTGACGTCCAGCCAATAAACCACCTAATCAAAACACAAGTTGAGTTTTGCAATCTTATTTTATTAAATAAAAAGCAGACATATATACAAAATTGTATATACATTTTTATATGGGTTTACAAAGTACAGTACAATTTAAGTAGATAATTGCAGCAATGCAGCTTTAAACAAACTGAGCATTTCCTCTTTTTGGCTCAGTGAACGACACAAAACAAAAATAACAAAAAGGTCTACAAGTATACGTCTGAAAATATTACATTACAAGTATACACACAAGTCCAAGATTTACGATGCATAGCTCACCCATGACAGAACAGAGTACTAGTGGTTAAGACAAATGGCCATGGTATTTGAGGTCCCAAATTATTTGATACTAAAAAAAGAACTTGACTTTCAGACTCACATAAAAAGTAGGAACAATGGAAAAAGACTGAGCATACACATCAAAGTTCAATGCAGGTAGCATGTACACATTTTCATTACACACTTCAAATTAACTGTGGTTGTGTTCTTAATAAAATACTGATGAATAGTTGAGTTTTGGCAGTCACCCAAGATGCACCACCTAGACGTTTTAGCACCACCTAGCTGTCAGAGCTAAGTTCCATATTGGTGAAACAAATCTGTGAGAAATAGGGCCATCTTTAAGCTTAGGTCAAACCAGCTCTATTTCAGCCAATAAAATATCACTTTTAAACTACAGTATAAAAACATGGGCTTAAAACTTTTACTTTTTATTTGAGGATATTTGACTGATGAAATAGTCTACAGTCCAAGTGAGGGAATGTTTTAATTAACAGTGAAATCCCAGGCCTCAGAGCACGCTACAGCGGAAGAAGCCGGCTTTTTTCTGAGGCTCTGAGAGCTTTACTCCCTTACTGCTTTCTTGTGGCGTGTTGTCCTCCTGCAGCAGAAACGAGAAGCCACAGCTCTGTCATTCCCAACATGAATCCTCTGTAGTTTACCACAAGTTAGGAAAGCTTGAAAATGTTTCATAAACTAAAAGATTTAACAGCTGCTTCAGATTAAACACATTCATCATTTTCTCACAGTGTTTCTTACCAATTGTGTGTCCATTTTTGATCTGATGTCTCTGGCAAGTGTCAAAAATGCTTGTGAAACAGCAAGAATACACGTTGTCAAAACTGCAATCTGCAGCTGCTGCACATGAAACTGAAGTGGTTCAGGCAATTAATCATGACAGTCACAAGGACCAATTATTAACGTTTCGTAATAAAAATGGGGACTTTCAAATGATGAAAGAAACCCTAAGGCATGATGGAGACAGCCTAAGATATAAAATCAAGAAGAGATACAAACAGAGAGCATCTCTTTAATGTACTATTTTACACATTCAGCTTGCAAGTGGAAAGGTCCCTGGTTTGAGTCCAGGTGGGGACACAAGCCTCTCTCACTTCAAACTAACTCTGCCTTGTGTTAGTTCTGTAATCATTTATTGTGCACATAGCTGATACTTACATTTTCCACACTGATGTTGGACTTTGCAGTGATCTCCATGAATTTTATTCCATACCCCAGAGTAAGCTGAAATAAAATAGATGGTGAAAATATAAGTTGCATCATACCAACTCTGCTGATTCATTTGTTCATTTTTTTTCTTTTTAATCTAGGGCTGTGCAATATGAACAAAATATCATATCGTGATAATGATGTATAACAATATATTACATTTACAGTAATTTCAGTGAATTTATAGTTTATATAGTGACCATGTGGAATGGACTATTTCTTTTATTACATTTTAAATGTACACACTCAAAGATGAATGGTACATTGGTGGTTCATATTGGATTATCTTCTTTTACTTAAAACTCCAGGACAAACATATCTCCCTGACTATCTCACTTTTTCTTTGCCATCCTCTTCCTTTGAATACTTTCCTGTACTTCCTCATTCCACCACCAAGTCTCTCTGTCTTCTTTCCTCTGTCCAGAGGAGACCCCAAATACCTTCTTGGCTGTTTCCCTCACCACCTCAGCTATATTTTCCCAGTCATCTGGTAACTCTTCACTACCACCCAGAGCCTGTCTCAACTCCTCCTGCGCAACATTCTTCCTTCCTCAACTTCCACCATTTAATCCTTGGCTCTACCTTCACTGGCTTCCTCTTCTTGCTTTCCAAAGTCATCCTACAGACCACCATCCGATGTTGCCTAGCTACATTTTCCCCTGACACCACCCTGCAGTCTCCTACCTCCTTCAGGCCGCACCTCCTATATAGATATAGTCCACCTGTGTGCACCTTCCTTCACTCTTGTAGGGCACTCTATGTTCCTCCCTCTTCTTGAAATACATGTTCACTACAGCCATTTCCATCCTTTTTG
>VUQH01060403.1:0-15174 GCA_015106775.1 Etroplus canarensis | reverse complement strand
CTGACCCAACAATGCAGATGACCTGAAGGCTGCTATCAAAGCAACCTGGGCTTCCATTACACCTGAGCAGTGCCACAGGCTGACTGCCTCCGTGCCACGCTGCACTGATGCAGTAATTCATGCAAAAGGAGCCCAATCAAGTACTGGGTGCATAGAAATGGACATACTTTTCAGAAGCCTGACATTTCTGCTTAAAATATCATTTTTTAATTGATCTTATGTAATATTCTAATTTTCTCAAACACTGAATTTTGGATTTTATTATCTGTAAGTCATAATCATCAAAATTTCAAGAAATAAAGGCTTGAAATATTTCATTCTATTTGTAATGAATCTATATAATATATGGGTTTCACTTTCTGAAATGAGTGACAAAAATATTGAACTTTTCATGAAATTCAAATTTTTTGAGATGTACCTGCATGTAGTGAGGACAGAAGTAATGAGGCAAGATGGTAATAGTATAGCTGTGAGCAAAATGACACAAAGTGATAAAGCGCATGACAAGGTGACCTTTGAATGCCATTTAGCATAATTCATTATAGTGTAAATTCCCCACAATATACACAATTATCCATGCAGAACATAAACTGCAGAGTGAAGTTTCAAAGTTTCACACCATATTTCACAGTAGAAAAGCTCTGGTGGAACTGATAATATTAATGAAGGCTGTACGATTCTATTGAAGTGAGCCTGTGCTAGGGATCATGTCTTGTGCATGCACATGGAATACAGTAACCTTTGTTATTTACACCTATACTCTTTCTGTTTCAATGAATCAAAATGCACAAGCATGAAAAATTGTCAGAGGGTCTTAGTAAGGTGCCATTGCTTCAAGTCTCACCTAATACATATATCCAAAATCTCCCAAAGGTTGAGATCTAGTGATAAGGTGGACCTAAACCATGCCAAAAAAATGCAAGGTCTGATTCCACATGGCACCCACTGCTGTCCTTCCACTCCTCCAGCATAACTACTTCACTGCAGGAGTCAGAGGTTCAGGTTTCACTTTTAATTTGTACTGTGCTGTATGAGGCAGTTGCTTCTCCACCATTAATGCTCTTCAGTGCTGTGAGGTGGTTGGGTATCATAAAACTACACAGTGTGACCTGTTCTGATGGTGTTCCACTGTGCAGTAATTCACTGGCTTATCTAGTTAGTGCTGCCTCACAACGTGTGGGCGAGGTGTGCCAGTGAAACTCCATTACATGTGTTTTATTGACTGACTGTTCAGGATATTAAAGTTACTATGTTCATCTTTGTTCCTTATTACAATCACGCGACAATATTTTAGTGCATGCTTTTGCTATCAAATATTTTAAAGACTGATATTCCCAACCAATTATTATATATCAATGTTACCAATAAAGCACATGATGCCCTTGAGGTTTTCTATCTAGACACATTCACCCGTGTTGTCTTGGCATGAGCCATTATGGGCTGATGGAGCTGAAAAGCAGCAGTTTTCACATTTGCTCCCAGGAGTGGTGCAGCCCTGCCATCGTACTCTGACTTCATATTGTGACTTTTTTATTGTGTTACAGGTTTTAAATTACCTTAATCAACTGACCAAGTGAGTGTGTTAGTATATCTTTGTTGTTTTTATTTTCTTATCTTTGCCTATCCTAATATCAAGGAGTAATGCTAAAGACCCTTGAAAGTGCATTGCCAAGTCTGATGGTGTTTGGATGAGCAGATTTCATATTTTGGCTGTTACCACTGTGCCATATACACATGTGGACAAAATTGTTGGTAGCCTTCGGTTAACGAGAGAAAAACCCACAAACTTCACTGAAATAACTTGAAACTAACAAAAGTAATAACAAATGTTGTGAAAATGAACAAATGAAACTCACACATTGCTTTTGAATTGTGGTTTAACAGAATTATTAAAAAAAACAACCAAATGAAATTGTCCTGGAGAAAAATGATAGTACCCTTAATAATTTGTCATAGATAACAAGGGGACATGCCATGAAGCTGCTTGTCAGTCAGTTGTGACATTATTTTTGAGTCCTTGAAAATAGATGGCTATGAATAAGATGGCTGTAATTCCTATATAGTTAATGCTATTCTTTTGTCAGACCCCTTGAACTGAAGCTGAAAGTCTGCACTCTGATTTTGACTTTTTGATATAAAATCGACACTGTTGGTGCACAGACACAAAACTACCAAAAATAAATAAATGAACAAATAATGGGTAAATTACGATAAGACAAGGCATTCCTTTAATAGTCCTACAGTGGGGAAATTACTGACAACAGCACACCAGTATAAGAAAGAAATAACAACAACAATAATACATGGACTATATTTATATTAAAAAGAAAAAACAGACTGTAGTTTCAAATTTTACATTATTTATATGTAGCTTACACTATTTACATAATTTTCAATAATTTACACATTATTTACATAGCTTACATTATTTATACTTACATAATATTTGTATTTACAGAAGGAAAGAAAGAGAGTGCATTGTTTTGTTTTTACAGTGACATAAGATAGTTTCATGAAAAGTTTACTTCAGATGAATACTCAGGGACTAAGAGTCCACCATCTCAATGTCTATTCCTTGGATGTTCACCAGTAGGCAGTTCCGCTGGCACCAGTCCACGAAGTCCTTCGCCAGTTCCCTGTACTCCCGATTAAACCCATCAGTGATGAGGCCGACAACTGCAGAGTCATCAAAGAATTTCTAAAGATGACAGTGATACATGAGGTCTGTGATGTAGAGAGTGAAGAGGAACAGAGTCAGCACCATTCCTTACAAAGCCCACATGCTGCAGACCACCATGTCACCACAGTCTTGTGTCCTCACATACTGTGGCCAGTTAGTGAGCTAGTCCAGAATCCAGGATGAGAGGTGGTGATCCACCCCCATGCACTTCAGCTCTTCCCTCAGGAGCGCAGGTTGTATGGTGTTGAAAGCACTGGAGCAATCAAAGAAGGCAACTCTCACAGTGCTCCCAAGCTTCTCCAGGTGAGAAAGACCTCAGCACAAATCTACTCAATAATAGATTCAGATCATTTACGCACTTCTGGTCCTCCAAAGCCTGGGAGGCTGGCTCCTTGTGGCCAGACATAGTCTTGAGGCCTTTCCAGACTCCACTAATGTTTTTTCTGAAGCTGGTCCTCCATCTTGTTGCCCTTCCTCTGTTGGCTCTTCCTCCTTAGCTGCTCCTGAAAGACCTTCAGCTCCTCTTTCTCCCCTGATCTAAAAGCTCTCTTCTTCTTGAGCTCAGGGGAATTTATGCCAGGGCTTATCCAGGTATTGTTACTGGAGAAACACCATACAGTCCTGGTGGATATAGTGCTCCTCATGCAGAAGTTGATGTAATCTGTTAAATAGTCTGTAAAACTGTTGATGCCCTCCGCAAAAAGATCACAGACTTCCTCCCACACAGTCAAAAAAAGTCCAACACAGCCTCGTTAGTCTCATCAGACCATCCCAACTGCGCGAGTCACAGCTGGCTGTCTGTTCACAAGAGGTTTGTATAAAAGCAGGAAATGAGCCAGGTTGTGATCAGATGTCACCAGGGAAGGGAGGGGTGAGGAGCTGTATACCTCCTTGGCGTTGGTATACAGTAAGTCCAGTGTTTTGCTGTCTCTGTTCTGGCAGAAGACATACTGGTTGAATGAGGGCAGAGTGAAGGACAGCAAGGCTTGATTGCAGTCTTCAGAGATCAAGAAAAGGGCATTTGGGTGCTGAGACCGTAGCATCACAGGCTGTGTCTATGTTAGAGGAGCGGGGAATGTATGCAGCTATCACAATAACGTGCAACAATTCCCTCAGCAGATAATATAGCCACATGCTAATGGCTAACAACTCAGTGTCCTTTCACCAGATTTTCTCTTGAACAGTGATGTGCCCAGTTACAACATCTCATTCAGAAGTACTCCCAGCCCTCCGCTTATTCTCTTACCTTTCTCCACTGTCCTGTGCGCTCACAAAAAATGAGAGCTGTCTAGCATTAGTGTTGTTTCCGGAGTTAGCATGGTTTTCTCTGTAAATTCTGGACTCCCTGTATTCCACCTTATAAGGAATAGATCTTACATTCCTCATAATGATGGATGGGAGGATGGGTCAGTATCGTCTCCTCCTAGCATGGCATTGAGCACTGGCACAACGCCCAAGTCTTCTTCTCCTCAGTTCACAGTGGACATCGGGTCTCTCCTCAGGTTACACCGCTGTATTACAGAGTGCTAACAGCTGGGCCCTACTGTAAACAACAGGGCTGCTAATGGGATCTCCAGACACGGTGAACAACAGCGTAAAAACAGAAGAAATATCATAACAAAGCTGATGGTTTTGTACTATATGGTGCATAGTTTAATAGAAAAAAGTAAAAGAGTAGAAGGCAATCAAAACAAAGAGAACACTGTGCTCTTTACTGAGTGCCACTCACTCTTTAAAGGCTGCCACTCACATGGTGCGATCGCTATATACTTACTCCAAAACTTATGGACATAACTGGAAGTGTGGCCTACTGTATCTATCAATGACTGATAATAAAATAACATATATGCACTGCACCACTGACTGTAACAATGACAGCATATAAAAGATGGACAATGTGGCTCCACTGTCTCCCATCGTATAGAAGTGACGCCAAAATTTCCTGTTTGTGGGAGCTGCCATCTTGCAATTTTGCACCCAGAGCCTTTGCAGTAGTGATGTTATATCTAACTTGCAATCAGAATCAGAACACTTTATTAATGCCAGGGGGAAATTGCATTATTGTTACACATACAGTTATATATTATAAATCTGAAGGCAGAAAAATGAGGATTCTGAGCACACACCCTACGGGGCATGATGTAGAACATGCCCCCCAAGCAGACACATGTCAGATTAGCAGTCAGAGCTGCCAATCTGACATATTATTCACATAAATGCATCCCCAGGCCTCTTAACCTTAAGTTTAACCATTACACCTATGTGGCAAAACCTTACCCAAACACACATTTAATGACTGTTTCCACGTACCTGTACTCTTTTCAAAACAGTGACTTAATATTTGCCTTTATGCACCATGTTCAGGGGACATCTGCAAATTTAAGATACAAAACATGGGATACTCTCTCCCAAAACTGACACTGCACTGGTGACTTTAAAGATAATAAAACTGACAAGTCATATTTTGAATTTTCATTTTAACTGTCCCACTTGTGTTAGGATTAATATAAATGTCAGTATTAGCAGCTGCAAAGGGGACAGTTTTAAACTGACATAAAATTGAAATAGCTCACGAATTTAGTGTTCTTGGAGTGGCTCAAATGGTCCCCCTTTTTAAGCAAGGGAACCAGTAGGTGTGTTCTAACTTCAGGGGCATCACATTCCTCAGTCTCCCTGGGAAAGGCTAGGCCAGGGTGCTGGACAGAAGATTTCATCCATTAGTTGAATCTCAGATTTTAGACGAACAATCTGGTTTTCTTCCTGGTTGTGAAACTCTGGGCAAGACCCTTATCCTCTCAAGGATACTCAAGAGTGCATGGGAGTTTTCCCAACCAGTCTGCATGTGTTTTGTGAACTTGGAAAAGGCATTCAACCGTAAATTTCAGACAGGCATCCTGCAGGGGGTGCTTCCATAGTTTGGAGTATAAGGAAACCAGAAATTGGCCTGTTACAGGCTATCCAGTCTTCGTACAACCATAACAATGCCAGTAACAAGTCAGACTCATTTTCCAGTATGTGTTGGACTCCATCGAGGCTGCCCATTGCCACCAAATCTGTTCATAACCTTTATGTACGGAATTTCTAGACAGAACCCAGGGGGCAGAGGGTTCTAGATTGGCTTAATCAAATGACAACCTCCAGCTTGCCCCGGGATGGCTTGCAGTCGAGTGTCAAAGGGCTGAAAAGAGAATTAGCGACTCCAAATCTGAGGCCATGGCTCTTTGATGGAAAAGGGTGGAGCCTCCCACTCCAGGTTGGGCAATGAGCCCTTGTCCCAAGTGGAAGAGTTTAAGTATCTTGAGGGCGGGAGTTTGACAGACAGATTGGTGAGGCATCTGTTGGGATGCAGACGCTGTATCAGTCTGTTTTGGTAAAGAGAGAGATTGGCATCCCCGAGAAAAGCTGGAGAAGGTGGCTGGGGAGAGTGAGGTCTGGGCATCTCTGCTTAGACTGCTGCCCCTGCAAACCAGACCCAGATAAGCAGCAGAAAATGGATGGATGGATGGATGGATGGATGGATTTTTTTTTCCCTATGAATGTGACTATGGACTCTATATATTTTCAGACTTTTTAGACTACTATTCAATTTGCAATGGAAAATTTTACAATATCGGTACTTGTACAAGCTATCTGATAATAAAAGAAACCCAGAATCTGGCATCACTAGGGTTCCATCATTTGTCTAAAGTGGTTGATGCAGTACATTTAACTGTCCCTCTCCATCGAGGGTGTAGCGTAAATGCCAGGTGTGTAAATAAACAAATCAACCCACGTAGTGCAAGAAAAGGGGGGCTTGATGTGTAGACTCAGTTCTTTCAAAGCACGGGGTTAACTACAGGATGTGTGTTACTCACTGTAGGAGCACCCGTACACCTCCACTCTGAGGCCCATCCAGCCACTGGGGTTCCAGTCAAGAGGGACAAATCGCAGGAAGCGTGTTCTCACCGGGTGGGACAGCTTGTTCTGGACGACAGCCTCCGAGTTCCCATTCCCAACAAACCTCTGCAGGATCAGTGAAGAAAGATTGTGTTTGAGAGAGCAACATAAATATGATGTAGGACAAATCACAGAGAGTCTACTGAGAAACAGCACATGACCTCAAGTCCACTGTGAATAACAATATTTTTACCGGCGTTTCTTGTAGTTGTGTACTTGAAATATAAGCAGAATGAAAATCTAAATCCTTGAGCTGCCCCAACGGCAAAAAAGCGCTGACACGGAGACGTCAAGGGCAATATCTATTTCCTATCCTTCAACATACTATTTGATGTAAAGTGATAAGAATCATCGCGTGGCGTAGAAATATGAGAATATCCGTTCTTATAGCTCCATGTGAGACGGAGAAAAAAATGACCACTGAACCAGCCGGGGGCAAAATAAGGGCTCTCGTCTAGTGTTTTCCCCCCTGCAGAGCTAAAAACAAAAACCTCTGAGTGTGAATGTAAGATGCCATTCTTCTTTTTCTTTCCCTCCCCTCCCCTACTTTCAGCCTGCTCCAGACAACGCCAGGGGACATAAACAGAGAAGCAGAGAGAGTGAAAGATGGAGACCCAAACAGAGACAAACAACCTCTCCTCTCAAATGACTGATCACCAGCTTCGTCATAACCGATTCGAGGCAGGTGACACATCAAATCAATAAGTACAATGAAGAACTGAAAAGATAGATCATTGACAGGGGAGCTCCGGGCTTTTGTGGCTAGCTCTGCAGTCAGACAAGGCCAATCATTCAGCTTTTTGTAACAATAGAAATACGACGACCTGCTGCACAAATGACTGTCCAACGCTTGCAGAGTGCAACACAGCAGAGGCATCATTAAACACACGACGCTGCTGCTTCTGGGTCGATAATCAAAGCAGCAGTGAGAGGGTGCAGGTTGTTGTTGTGATTTATGCAACCGCTTTCTCATTTTGAGTCGTTCACCGAGGGGAGCCTCGTGGCTGAATGTTAAAGCAGGTACATGTTAGGCTTATTTACACATGCACCATAACTCACATCAGCACAGGAGGGATTAACAAACAGGACTGGGGTTTGCACATCTGGTAAAAGCAGATGTATTACTTCAGCACTGCAACTGAAAGCTTCAGGAGGAAACGAAACAGGCGTGAATGTATGTCAATAAGATGCGCATATCCACAGCCCTTTGATTTTCTAAATGCTTTCACCCAGAAAATCAAATAATGTTCTGACTTTGGCTGTTTTTTTGTTTTACTTGGAGTCAGGCTGATGAAAACACGCTTCTGTGCTTGTCATACAGCCATGACCTTGTTATTTTCATTTCTATAAGACTCGCTGCAGCACAACACACTTAGATTGGATTCGAAAGCTGATTTCAAAGAATAGTAGTAAGAAATATTCAGTCTCACTGAAATGTACACAATTCTCCATTAACTTAGTAAGCCTAAATGTTAGTAGCATATGGTATAGCACTTTCTTATTCAGAATAACCAAATTCTACAATTACTTGGGGTGTCAACTGTGAAATGTATATTAATAATTGTCTATTGCTTATTCATAATGAGTAAGTAAGTTGCCATGCATGGATTGCTTATAACATAAACATACAGAACATGAACAAGAAAGTGACTTAATAAATATGTTTTTTTCTTATACAACAAATCAAAAAGGAACAAGTATTCATTAGAACCTCACAGACGCATCAGTAAGCTGCTACTGGCCTATCATAGATATATCAGTATTACTATGTTAGCCAAAATTGTCCCATATATGAAAACGTCACACAGTTTGTCCAACAGAGCAACTCTGACTCCACTATTTACACCGCATGCAGCACTGTGTGCTGCACTTGTAGCAGAGTACCATCACAGCTGAGTACCATCACAGCTGAGCAGACAGTGGTAAGGGGGTCAAGAGGTACCTTCACACTAAGTTGGTAACTAGTTTGTGAAATACATTGCTCTTTTTGATGCATTATTGCTTCAGTGCTTGTCATTATTTTGGGTTTCTGTTTTAGTTTGTAATCCTTGGTTCTTTTTTATTACCAAAACAGTATCAAAGATGGACACGGCTTACAGGTCTCAAGTGAAGCCAACACAGAAGTTAACCTGTGTTCTTTTTAATGACCACTAGGGGACAATACCTAGGGTTGCAAAAACCTATGTAAACACTTTCCAATTAGTTTATGAGTTCAGTCACTCATTTTGTTTCACACTGAATCAAACATTAAGTTTATTTAATACATTTTGGGCATTCTAAGCTTCAGAGAGCATACTTATTTAGGATATGCTCATTTACCATAATTCAAACACTCATCTCAAAGCTTCATAATGAAGCTTCACTAACCAATGGGTCACATCACTGGAGCTTCAGCCATCTTTTACTTCTCTTATTGGTTTATTCCTGTCACTTTTACTTTAGGTCTTTGCTAGTTTTCCTTCCAATTTTCTGCATCCAGTCAGCTGCTTACTCTACCCATTATAAATGCATCCATGTTTGCCTTCCCTTCCCTCCTCAGTTGCTTCTCATAATCAGGCTTTTTGTTTCCAAGTTGAGATTCTTCATGTTTTCCTGGCTTCTCGTTTTTCCCTCATGTATTATTTTCCCTGGTGTTTCTATTGGTTTTCTTCATGTATTAACTTGTTACTCTTTTCTGGTCCTTGTCCTTTTCCAGCTCCTCACAAGGTTTGTTTGTAGGACTGATATTGCCTACTACTGTATGACCTCAGCTTTTGAGGAAAAGATTTTAATCTTTATCCAGGTCTCTCGTGTTCTGCCTTTTTGGCCCTCTTCCTTCTCTGAAACCATCACACTGTGTCTGTATGAGTGTGTAACTCAGAAACCAGTGGTTTGACCCACACAGTTCCCCCATCCTAAACCTTCACACTTAATCCAGTTGTAGCAAAAAATTACTGAAATTGATAGAACCTATTCTGAAGTGATTTGCCTTGAAATTAAGGAGGATATCCACTGTTTCTATTCTAATTCAGTGTCAGAAGAACAATTTCCTCAGTGGACTAAATTTTCAAGATAACTATTAAAAGATTTTTATCACACCAAGAGTACTCCCTGAGCTTCCTGTATAATTTCAACTGACAGAGCTTTTTGGTGTTGAACAGATCATACAATTGTTTCAAGCATATCTCTTTGTATTTGCTATACTGAGTCTATGTGGCTAAGTGTTAGACTACTAATGAATGGGTAAAGAGAATGACCTCACTCTGAGGAACTAATTCTTAATGTTTTGTGGTTTCTTAGAGTAGATTATATTTTTAATAATATTGTGTAAATATAAACATTTATCATTGTGGTACTGCTATGTTAGAAAGAAAAGAATGAGAAGTACAGGAAAACAGTTAAGAGTTTATGAGCAAAAAGGGGCCAGTATGTTAGCAATGTGCATGATAATAACTTTCTAGTTAATGGTAAATACGTGTTACTTAACCTAAAGTGTTACCAAATATGCATAAAAACAAAACAGGAATGGAAGTACAAAACGTGGTGATCAAATGTTGCTAGACTTCTGTTTAGAAACACATGACATTGCTTTATTATATTTTCTCATTTACATAGCACCAGCTCTCAATAGCCATCCTAAAGCGCTGCTTTTTGTAAAGACCCTGCAATATCAGAGCAAGAACCCCGAGAATCAGACAATGAGCAAGCATACAGGGCATTTACATTGGAAACCAAAGCTTTGTGTGTTCTGAACTAATGTGTATAGATTGCTGCATGTTTGCTATACAGATATGAAACTCCTATATAGAGAATCTAATGAAGACAGTTCACTCTGATTGAGAAGGTGTCCCACTCATCCCAACCATTCATTAGTTAACAACAAGGCTCAGATGCACGTCAGCATGACTTATTAGTATTCAAGAGAAATACCACTAGAAGAGCACCTCTGAGGCTGTCCTCAGCTATGACGTTTGTGGTTTTTCCACTCTTTGGAAAATTCTACAACAGAACATCCTGTGTGTTCCAGCTGGGAGATGAAGTAAAGTCTCTGAGTAAAGGCCCGAGGGTGCAGATGATTTTCCACAGGGCCAAAGCAGAGAGGTCCACAAAAACAGTCCTAACCCCACAGTGACTTCATTATTTCTATTTATGTTTCTGTCACTGTGGAACAGTCTCTCTCCCCATTAATTAAGACTCTTTACTCTTCCTCTCCAGTGATGAGCTCCCTTGTGTCAGTTTTCCTTTTTGTTGCATACAGAGCAGGCACATACGTTTGTTTTAATCAATTCACTGGAGGGAAAATCTTGCTGCTGGCACTGAAGACGCTAGAGTACGCTCCAAAAGGTCACTGCCAAGTTAAACAGCCTAAGGGAACGCATATTGAAGAGGAAGCTACAAGTACATAACCTTGCCATGAGCGAAGACACTACAGTGATCCCTGATACCAATCAGAAGTCCCCTGACCTGGATGAACAAACATCTTAGAAATGTCTTCATTGTTTTAGCGTGTAACAGAGAATCTTAGATATTTTTGCTTCTATCATTTTGTGTTTGGTGACATTTTGGATTAAGGTTAAATGTGGTTGTTTGCTCACCATGTGACTAAAATGCGTTACACTAATCCTACTCCAGAGTCGTTTGGGGGCCACCTTGTGGGAATTAAGAGGTTAATACAAGTGTCCAGTGACGCTAACATCTGGATGTTCCCCTGTAATCCAGGGTGATAATCTTGGGCTTTAACAGTCAAATGAAGAAGTTTTCTTGACCTTTTATCTCCATAATTTACCTCTCTTGTTAACCTCAAAATAATCAGTTCATAAGATAATTCTGGTTTATTCTAACTGAATGTAAATCCCAGCAGTGTGTCTGTTGCGGCTGTGTGGATCAAACTCCACCTCAATTATAGAGATTGTGTGCAGACAGCATGTCCTCAGGAAAAAAAAATGCAAGCTTGCTCCCACTTTCCAAAAAACATATTTTTTGCATGAAACATTTTAAGCATTTGTTTACACAGAATTTTGCCACCTGGAACAACCCTTTTGCTAAATGCATTAGCATATTCATCAGTATGAGCTGCTTTGAACATGATTTAGCGTCTTTGTCTTAATTGCTTCACTTTTTGGATTGTTTATATTGCCGGGCTGTGTGAAAATATCCTTTAATTAAATTTTGAAGACCCATCTAAGATTCTGTGAGCGTAACAAATAATTTATTCCATGACGGAGGTTGTGGAGTCAAGATTAAGTCACTGACTAACCCTGACAACCCAAGTAGAAAGTAAACACGTCGTAACTTGTTGTTCCTGGGAGTAATCTAGGTGAGTTCATGTTTACCCGCCTATTCTGGTACCAGCTTTTAAAAATAAAATTAAACAGATAATGAAGGTTTTGAAGTATCAATCTGCATGTATTCTACATTCTCTGCAATGTGGTTCTACTTAACTGATTAAAACCTGTTCCCTTCTCTAGTCAGCACTAGAAATTTTAGCTGGCAAAATTACTTATTAATAAAGCTATTTTACAATGCTAGTCCATGGTTGGGTCAAACATAACACGTAATGCAACCACTCAGCAAATAACAGCTCCTCCCCCCACACTAATGCCCAGATGTTACAAACACAGTTAAAGTTGGACACAGCTTTTTGTAAACCAAAGAGAAGTAAAAAAAAACAAAAAAAAAAAACAAGAAAATTATTAACTTTCTTTTCCTAGTTCAGTTCCATTTATTTTAACCCACTGCATGACTGGACAATTATTGCAATTCCACCAAGTGCACCTGCTCTGGCTGAGTGGATGTATACCACTTTAATAATGCATAGCCACATTCTGCGCAGGTGTGTGAGCCTTGTGTGGACCATTAACCTGCATACATTTCAGATACACTAAGGCTAATGAAGAATCTGACTGATGGTTTTTAAATGGCTCTTAATTACACATGCAACATTTGGTATGGAAAATGTTCAACCATTATGTTGTGTTCTTGTTTATGTTATTCAGGACCCACTGCATTGTTGGGTTTTTAAATCACTCCAGCTATGACAATTTATGTAAAAATACTTAACAGATGTTTACGTTATCCCAGTTCCAAGTAACACAGACAACATATATCATTATTATTTGGGATTTGCCTATATTAGAGCATATTTCTAAATAAAATTGCTGTACATTTTTCGTGAAAAAAAATGTAATTAAAAAAGAAAATCAAGGTCCAAGTGGAAAAAACGTGTTCATCTTGAACATATTAATGATACCAGATTTCTCATCACTACTAATTTCTTCAAATTAGAAATTGAACAGATTCATGTCAATTTTACAACATATCAGTTCTATTAAAGAAATTACCTATTCGTGCCAGTCTACACATAAGGAGAAGAGTTTTACTGTGTGTGCTACATAAGTATTTGAAGATTTGATGCATATATACAGTATGGTGTTTTCTTGTTCATCTTGGGTCCACACACCATTGCATCTCTTCTTTTTATTCCTACTGGACCAAGAAGATGACAGTGGATCAGGATGAGTTTCCGGAAGATATCTGGAATGAAAAGTTCAAAATCATATGTGATGCCCTGTCCATTTGTGCCGGCCTTGGTTGCATCACACTGGCAGCCATGGCTCATTCCTTGGCCACGAAGACCATTTAGTGTCACCATTTTTGACATCCATATTTCTCCCTTTACTGGCTGCTGATAGGCTTGTTTTGGAGCGGACTGATGGTCAATCTCATCCTCTACTTCTAACTCACACTCAGACGCAGAATTGATGATGCTGCTATAGCTCATCTGGTTGAGTATGTGACCTACACACTGAAAGCAGGAGTCCTTACTTCAGGGGCCTGGGTTTGAGTCTGTGCCAGATCAATTTCCTGTGTGTCATTCCCTCTTATTACTGTCCTATCCAATAAAAGCAGAAGGACTCATGGTCTGAAAACTCCTCATCATTTTACAAATCTTCTCTCTTTTCTAAAATCATTGAGGCTCTCTGAGCAGAGAATCTTTTTTGCCATCTTTATCAATCAGGAGGAACATAGACAAAACTATTTCTCTGTTGTGTCCTACACCCAATTTACTGTGATAGAGTGTGAGAAAATACAGAATGGTTCCCCTAAGACAGACAGTAAAATATGAGAGAATGTTGGAGCTGCACCCTTACATGGGAAGTATAAATGTGTAGGGGGTGTATAGTGTGAAGTCATTTAAAAAGTGTTATTTTGTATGTTCTCCATGGAAAATGAGCAAAGACCAAGAAGTCTGAGCCAGTTCTCAGTGAATCTTCATGAAGTTCCAAAATGCATTTGAGCAATATGACGAAAGTAGATTAATTCTGTTAGGCATTATATAGCCTCACAACATTACTTACTAAAAATAAACAATTAAATCTTTTCCACATGTGACTACTCAGAAGGCTATTTAAGAGTTGAGTACTTAGTAGTTTAGTTTTTCATCTACATTTGTGAAATTATGGACCAAAAAAACCAAATAAAATTTTAAAAATTACTTTTATTACCAAAAAGCCCCCCATGCAGTCCTGCCTGTGTGCGAATTAATTGAAGCAAAATATATAGCAACCTAAAAGCAACAATAAAGGGCCAGTCTCAGTTTAAATTAGACTAAAATTTAGCAGTACAACAGGCAAACTGGTAAGGCACTGAACACAAAATAATCCGTCAACACTTGGGATGTCATGATAACAGAAATTTTGAAACTTTTCTTTACCAATTCAAGGTTCATGAAAGGATCACCAACACTTTACTGTGACTATGAGGTGTAATGTTAGTTGTATTGTGTTAACTTGGGCATTTATGTATGGAAAACATGCTGGTCTGATTTCAGAACAGGAATGACAGCTTTCTCAAACTAAATAGTAACATGCAATTCAGGATAACACAGGGATAATAGGTTTGATGTTGATAATATTAACTGAAAAAACTGAATTGTTTGCAAGTAAGCATTAGTCCTGGTGCAAAATATTTGCCAAATCACAAATGCCTCCAGTCCTGGTGCAATATCAGAGATGGTCAGGGTGCTGGTGCAAACCATGCTACTGTTGGCCAAAGACGAAGAAGAAGGAGCAGAGTGGGAAGGCATGTTAGGAAGCAGAGAGCAAGAGGGAAAGGTAGAAGGGTGGAGGTGAGAGTAGGGACTTTAAATGTAGGGACTATGACTGGTAAAGGGAGAGAGATGGCTGATATGATGGAGAGAAGGAAGGCAGATATATTATGTACAAGAAACCAGGTGGAGGGGAAACAAGGCCAGGAACATCGGAGGTGGATTCAAACTGTTCTACTATGGTGTAGGTAGGAAGAGAAATGGAGTAGGGGTCATCTTGAAGGAAGAGTATGTGAAGAGTGTTCTGGAGGTGAAGAGAGTGTCAGACAGAATGATGACTTTGAAGCTGGAAACTGAAGGTGTGATGCTGAATGTTGTTAGTGCATATGCCCCACAAGTTGGATGCCTGTTAGAAGAGAGAGAGGAATTCTGGAGTAAGCTGATGAAGTGGTAGAGAGTATTCCCAGGGGAGAGAGAGTGGTGATTGGAGCAGACTTCAATGGGCATGTAGGTGAAGGGAACAGAGGAGATG
>VUQH01060399.1:0-11630 GCA_015106775.1 Etroplus canarensis | reverse complement strand
GATATAGATAGATAGAGAGATAGAGAGACAGTAGATAGATAGATAGATAGATAGATAGATAGATAGATAGATAGATAGATAGATAGATAGATAGATAGATAGATAGATAGAAATAAAATTAGAGAAAAAATCAAAGAAGAAAATGTTTAAACTTTTTCATCAGATCTAGTATTGCTGATATCAACACCATAGCCTTTTACCCAGATCTCTTCTATGCTTGAGCCAAGAAATCCAACAGTAACTGGGCATATGATTTAAACACTACATGTACCTTTAACTTCAACCCACTGGTGGTGCTAGAGTGCCCACGGGATAAATATGAGAATCAAGGTACTGTTCCCAATCAGTGTGCCAAACTTTATAACTTTTTATCTGATGGTTCAAAGACTTCAGTAATAGCAGAAAAAGATCAAGGAGAAAGATAGAAAAACTGTGGGTGCCTGCTGTAGTTTCACTAGCTGGCCATCCAGTAATAATAAAAATAAAATTACTAGTCAATCTGTTCCATAGTATTTTGGAAGATGCTTTTTTCTCCTTTGTTAGCAATGACAACAGTCAAGCCCAAGGGAAGTGAAGTGTTGAATTGCTAGTGTTTGTGATTTTGCTCAATAACATTGCTGGTTGTCTTAAGTCCACATCTATAATTTTCATTTAAGTTTTGAATTTTCAGCAAGTTAACTTTAAGTCCCTCTTAGTTGGTCATTGCCTCAAGTTGAGTTGTGATCAAGGATGGGTCAACTTTCCATGCAAAATGAATCCTGCCCTGCTTTCATTATGCCACTTTTTTTAAACACTGCAGCAGATGGCGAAACACACACATTCACTGACATACACACACTCCGCAACCCCCTGAGAAGCAACCTCGCCTACTCTCTCAACTTTTCTCAATTTTTCTCTCCCACTTTTACTCATCTATCGCTTTCACCTCATACCCTAACAGTGCAAACTTCAAAGTGGCTGCTATTTAGAGGATGTTACCCTACATCCTGGTTGCTTCATAAGCATTATTGCTTTCCCTAACAAGTAAACGGGTTGTGCTTGAAATGGAAATAGAAGACACAACCAAGTGTCTGACATGTGTGTTCATAAAACAGATGGCAGAAAACATCCAACTTGAGCCTCAAGTATCTGCTCAGCACATATCTGAAGTATCGACTGAGAGCTGTTTCCACACAGCAAAATGAGGCGCAGGTCAGACACTGAAATAAACATCCCACGCAGGATGCTATATATGTTTGTGTTTCAGGAACTCGTTTATAGGCTCTCTAAAGAGTTTTCACAGCTCTTCGAAACACTCATCTTTGTCTAACTGTACTGTTTGACAGGTGAAACACAGAAAATATAGAGCTGGAAGGCATTTTCCCGAGGGACATGCACAACATTCTCAGCACATAATTTACATCACTTACATCGCCTCCACAGTTTTTGTCAGAGCATATGTAACATGCAGACAGTTTTGCATGATCTCACTCTAGTTAAAGGTCCAATTAGAGGTTTCTGAAAAATTTTCCCCTTCCTTTCCCACATGAGATATAAAATGATTTGGCTCCTGATTTTTCTCTTGTCTCTGCTGTGTGTATGTGAGATGCAGCTTCATCTCTGTCAGTGATAACCATCAGGTTTAAGGTCAACAGATGCAGGACAGATCACAGCCAAAAGCTTATGGATTACAACACTCTGATTTATAGCACGCATGCACACAATACCACAGCCACAACACACGTAAAATACACACCTCCTTACACACATCTACATTTTTAGCGTTGAATTAGGTGCATAAATATTTTTGAGGACAAAGAATACATACACATAGCGGGCAAAGCATGCATGAGTCAAATGTCAGCGCCTGTCAAACAGTAGCATGGCAGAAAAGAAGTGGGCTGGTTTGTACAGAAGACAGGGGTAAATACCATCACCTATTATAGACATGTCCAATGCCACAGCTGCAGACACAAGCATGCACACACAAACACACACATATATTCATAAATCCACAGATAAAAAAAAAGAACAGGTGGCCTGAAGATTGCATCCTAAACCAATTGTGAATTACATTTTTTTTCTAAAAACTTTACATTGCTGCTTACAGTACATTTAGCTCAATCCCATAATGTACTTCTTGTGCAATATTCACCACTCAGAGCAAACATATAGGAAACACACATGACTCCATCATTAAGGTACAAAGATGCAACGTGATTGAAGCTGTTCTCATATCTCAGCAACATGCATATATTCACATTTGGGAAAAACAAACATGTACCCATTGTGTGTCTCAGTGAGAAATTTGATCAATTTAAAATACAAATTCTTACCTTTGTGGTAGGACACCTGCTTGGATTGCATGGAAAAGGTTCCCATCACAAGACCCATGTTGACTTCTGGCTGCAGGAAGGTTGTGTGTGTGCGTTTGTCTGCGAGTCTATAATCAAGCTGTGCTAGTAAGTGTGTACAGTAGGTGTGTGTAAATTTGTGATTAAGTTAGTCCATCAGCCAGCTGTATGTGTGGAAGTACAGATATCACTTCTCATGCTTCCTCACACCCACACAGCTCTGCTGCTTCTGCTCGAGGGTGTGTGTATGAGTGAGAGAGAGAGAGAGAGAGAGAGAGAGAGAGAGAGAGAGAGAGAGAGAGCGAGAGTGAGAGAAAGAGAGAGAGTGTATGTGTGTGTGAATGAAATAAACGGCACACATGCACACTCAAGCTACCTTTGTCTACCCTGTCACTGAAGCTGTCTATTTTACATTCCCTCTATCTCTTTGTCTACCCTCACACCCTCCCTCCTTTTCTCTCTCTGTTTGTCCCCAGTCACCAGACTGTCATCCCATCAATTCCTCCGTGCCTCTTTATGTATCTGCTTCTCTCTGTCTCTGCTTTTCTCTGCTCCCTTTTCCTCTCCCATTCGTCTCAGTCGCTCTGTTTCTTTGTCTGTCTGGTGGGGAACAGGGGGTTGCACACTGTTGCACGGGAAAAGACATAGACAAAGATAGGGGATAAGGGGCAAGAGAGGAGGACAAAACTCGAGAGAGGGTACGCGAGAGAAGGAAGAAGCAATGAGAAGAAAGAGAAGAGGGTGAGTAGAAAAGAGAAGAAACAGACACAAATCTGGAGGCTTCACAAACAGCAGGGGAGGCAAAGTGAGGAGGAGAGAGGGTGGGAGGAAAAACCATGAAAGAAAGAGATGGAGCGAGATGAGGAGTGCACGAGGTGAGGGGAGATAAGGGAGGAATAGACTGATCTGTCCCCCTTTTGCTATTCAGAAGGCAAACAGTCTGACTGTGGAGAGTGCATTTGCTGCTTTATCTCTACATGCACAAGTCTGGCAGGTGGTGTGTGTGTGCATTTGTTTGTGCGTAATTATTCTGCTCGCGGGTGGGTCATGGACAAAACCCTGTACATGTGACACCACTACATTCGCAGAAACAATTCCTCGCAGATGGCAGTGACTGTATCAACATGCTGTACCAGGCATGTTTTTGCACTCAGGTCTGCTGATGAACCCATTAACTACACACACAGGCCACACACCCTCTACAACAATACACCCAGGGGAAAGATGCCAGTCTGCAACTCAGTCCAACTCACACATGTAATCCTCTATCAGTCACGCTTAACCCCTTGCTGCCCTCTGTTGTAACACTGGGTGTTCAGATTTGTGGGCTGCACTGATGCTATTGATGGCAGCCCTTATTGAAATTCCTCACATGGCTTTAGTTAAGAAAACAATTTACAGCTGAGCCATCACTGTGGTTGAGCTAAGGCCATCAAGGCCAATGATAAAGTCATTAGGGCATGGCATTCATTAAAAGCTAGCTGCAGTAGCCTGCTTGCTGAGGATCAATGCAGAGTAAAACAAGAGAGGGAAGGAGACAGTGTGTGAGACTGAGAAAAAGAAAATTAAGAAGAGGGCATTGAAAGGTGGCTAGACAAAGAAAGTGAGAAAAATGAGCACTGCAGGGCAGGAGAGTGTGTGTTCAATGGTGAGAAACATTTTTTGGGTATGCAAGAGCTCACACCTCCCCTTTTCCTTTTCTAGCTCTGCAGAAAGAGAGAGATCGAACATAATTCACTTATCAGAATCAAACACTAAAAAAATGCTAACACACAACCACATGCGTACAGCTATACATACAAACACAAACACCCAATGCTTACAGCAAGTAAGAGAGGCAATAAATCAACACAGAGAAGCAGGTCTTTGAGTACACACTACAGCAACAACACAAAGACATGCTGATTAAATTCTGAAAGCCCGGCTGAATAGACGAGATAAGGGAGCGTGATTTGCTGTAGTGATGATGTTTAACTTCAGTGAAGGGGTTACATACACTTCTATCAGTGGAGAGAAAAGCCTTTGGTTGATCAAACACTTTCAAAACCCACTGGATAAACTGAAAAAGCTCACGGAGGAAAAGCTGAAAAACGTGTTGTTTTGATCAGTCTCTGCAAAGCTGACATTTTCCAAATACCAAGTTTTCAAACATCATGGACTGAATTCAACTGAAGAAAATAGCATGTAATTACAAAATAGAATAGAATAGAATAGAATAGAATAGAATAGAATAGAATAGAATAGAATAGAATATGTCAAAGCCAAAGTTCATTACCCTTGAAAATAGTTGGAAAAACATCATTGCTAGGTGCTATGTGTATGAGTTGTTTTCTCTGGACAAAAGCCCCTGAAGACCCCTGAATCTCAATGTAAATGCTTTGGAAAAATGAGTTTCTAAGCCCCACAATAGCTACCAAATAAATCTTACAGTGAGAATGGTTTGTCAGCTGGGAAAAAAAGGGCTGAACTAAAGTTACTCACAACCCATGAATCCTACAACAAAGAAAGAGAGTGAGAAGATTCTTACAGGAAAAACATCAGTCATTTCCCCTCTCTGTATATGCTCAGTTAAGTTCTGTTAGAGCTTCACGAACTATAACTCCTTTCTGTTGGAAGGAACGAGAATGTGGCATTGTTTAGAGCAGTCCACAGATGGGAGATGGGCCAACAAACTGTTGCACATGCTTGCTGTTCATTTCCTTGTTATAGTAGCCAGCAGTAATTTTAAACCATTTCCATCCCAACCAATAAAACTCCAGTGGTATTTGCTCTGAATACTTTCCTTTTTTCATATTGTTATTTGTAAATAGTTTGGAAAGCACCATCAGTCTATGTCTGCCAATTGTCACTTTGGAATAGACAAGGTATATTATATAGACAAATCATGTATTTAGTTGTTCAGTCTGGTTTGTTGGACTAATTTGAATCCACACATCCCAGATTAGACAAATCACTCAGAGGAATTGAACGATTGAAACCCCAACAATCAGACGGGTCCTTCATAAGCTTTTATGACAGACAATTCTAAATCCACAGACATTAAAATAGAGTTGGCTCACCTTTTGCAACTGTAACAGCTTCCACTCTTCTGGAAAGGCTTTTTATAAGATTTTGGAGTATGTCTGTGGGATTTTTTGCCTATTCATCCAGAATAACATTCATGAGATCAGACACTGGCACTGGATGAGAGGGCCGAAGTTCTCAGTTCTGTATCATCCCAAAAGGGTTCGACAGGTTGAGGTCAGGACTCTGTGCAGGCCAGTCAAGTTCTTCAATGAACCTTGCTTTGTGCACTAAGGCACAGTCATGCTGGAAAAGAAAAGGGCCTTCCACAGACTGCTTCCATGAAGTTAGAAGCATATAACTGTCTAAAATGTCTCGGTAAGCTACAGCCTTAAGACTTCCCTTTGCTGGAACTAAGGGGCCCAGGCCATCTCCAGCAAAACAACCCCATATCATTATCTCTCCTCCATCAAACTTTACATTTGGCACAGTGGAGTCAAGCAGGTAATGTTCCACTGGCATTTGCCAAACCCAGACACCTCCATCACTGCCAGATGTAGAGGCATAATTCATCACTCTACGGACCACATTTCCACTGCTCCAGAGGCCCATGGCAACGGGCTTTACACCAATCTGTCCGGAGACCATTGTGTTTGGCGATGTAAGGCTTGCATGTAGCCATTTGGTCATGGAAACCTATGCAATGAAGCTCAGCACACAGTTTTTTGTGCTAATGTTAATGTTAGGTTTGGAACTCTTCAGTTATTGAGTTAGCAGAGCATTGGTACTTGGCGACCCTGCTCTGTAAATTTATGGTCGGTCTCTTCATGGCTGAGTTGCTGTGGTTCCTAAACATTTCTACTGTTCAGTAATACCACTTACAATTGATCTTGGAATATCTAGGAGGGAAGAAATTTGGCAAACCAACTTGTTGCAACAGCAGCATCATATTACAGCACCATACTCGAATTCAGTGAGCTCTTTAGAATGACCCAATACTTTTATCCATACAGGGTTTTTCTTTCTAAACTCAGTTGTGCACTTTTTCACCCTCAGGTAACATTAGTTTAAATATCTGGTCGCATGATAACTACCTGGATCATTGTCTATACACTTTAAATGCAAGAAAACTCCTTGCGTTATAAAGTGAAAGAGCACTGGACCCAGACAGCATCAGCTGTTTCTTACCAGCAGCCAAAAAGAGGTCATGTCATCGACTGGAGAGAGGTCAGCGCCATCAATCAGGAGTCAACAAGGGCAAATGGAGACAGATAAAGGTTGACATTTACATTCACAGTCAGTGTTCACAGTCTCACCATTACTAAAACCACCAGAAACATATTCCAGAGGTGATGACACATATTCAATTTGCCCAATAAGGCAGCAGCTTCATGCAAAATGAAACAAAATGCGATGTTCGTCTTCGAGAATGAACATATAAACATTTTCAGACCCTTTCACATATATCCAGTTCTACTTAAACTCACCAAATTGTCTAAATCACGTTAAGGGAAATAAATACTAAAAATACACAGAGTAACTGCTTTCAAGTCATTTTAAAAAGGAAACCAAAATCTCACTGTAGACTGTTTAGTCAGAGTGCAATAATACTAACAGCAACAGGTTTATCACATTAGGCCGAGTGCCAAAGTCTTCCAAGACATTAAGCTTGACATCCTCTGTGCTACTACTCAGTCCTGTCCAGGCTTCTGTGGATCATTCTGAGTGCCAGCCAACATCTCTCTCATCATTTATTAACTATTACACAACAGACCTTTTACAGGATTGAAATGGCAGCCTGGGTGAATGAATGGCTGAAAAGGAAAAATACACGGGGGTTAGACAGTGGAGCCGAAAGATAGAAAGCATTTGACAGCACACAGACGGTGTTGACAAGCACAGGAAGTGGTGAACGGGCAGTGAATAATAAATTGGCTGGTTAGTTTCTGTCCAGTCTTATTAAATGAGGGTTGAATGGAATCTGTCATAGTGGTGACCACACAGAGGAGAGGAGACCAGGGTGATGAGAGAAGGGAAGTATAGAGAGAAGGAAAGACTGTAGGAAGTGACAAGAAGACAGTGAGACAAACAGGAGAAGGAATTTTGAAGACCAGATACTAGTAATTCTAGGGAGAGGATGGGAGCAGAGTCCTGGGAGAGCAGAGAGAAGGGCTTTAGGTGAGGAGGGAAGGAAGGAGAGAAACAGACAGAACAGATAGATGGAGTGTAAGGAGACAAGACTGAAGATTGCACCTGGCTACTAACAGGCTCAGTGACATCTGAGTCGTCAGAGCAAACAGATTGATTTACTGAAGTGAGGAGCAAAGGAGACAAGCTCAACGATCCTGCCAGACATGGGAATGATGTGTTACACCACTGAGATCAGACAATATCTGCTGCAAAGAGAAAATCACATGCCAGGTTTCCTCTAAAAAAGCCAAGCATGTGTCAGTTGTGCTAAAACAAACTACAAACCAAACTGGAGCCATTTGATTGCTAAGATTAGATCATTCCAAACAATTATCACATGCAGGATCATTTCACAAAAAAAATTAAAAACATTTAACGTCTATTAATCCATGTGATTCTGTTTGTTTAACCTTTAAGAATGTGGGTTCATAACTGCACAAACATAACCATAAACAAATTTAGAGGGATAATTTCTTTGGTGTCACATCATTGCTTACTATTTGCCCTGTTAATCAGAAAAGATTCATGACTGTTGTGATGATTAACCACTTACGATGCCTATAAAAAGTATTCACCCCCGCTGGATGTTTCGCCCTTTTATTGCTTTTATAAATGAAATCACAGTCAATATAATTTGGCTTTTTTGACAAGAATTTGCAAAAAAGGTTCTTCCACGTCAAAGTAAAAACAGAGTTTTACAAACTAATGTCAATTAATGAAAAATATATAAGGTAAAATAAATGTTTGCATTAATATTCAGCCCCTTTAAAAGGCCTGACCTAATTCATTAAAGGTCCAGCTAGTTGATTCCAGCAGTGTCACAATTAGTGAAACAAAGATCACCTGAGTGCAATTGATGTGTGTCATGTGATTGTAGTATAAAAACACCTGTGTCTGGGAGGTGCAGTCTCTGGCTCATCAGTATTCCTGCTGCAATTGTAACATGAGGACAAAAGAACACTTAAAGCAACTCAAAAAAAAAAAGCTTATTGAAAAGTTTAAGTCAGAAGATGGCTACAAAAAGATTTCCGACTCACTGGACATCCTATGGAGCTGCTGAATGTTGTCAGTGCATATGCCCTACAAGTTGGATGCCAGTTAGAAGAGAGAGAGGAATTCTGGAGTAAGTTGGATGAAGTGGTAGAGTATTCCCAGGTGAGAGAGAGTGGTGATTGAACAGACTTCAATGGGCATGTAGGTAAAGGGAACAGTGAGGATGAGGAAATGTTGGGTAGGTATGGTGTCAAGGAGAGGAATGTGGAAGGACAGATGGTAGTGGATTTTGCAAAAAGGATGGAAATGGCTGTAGTGAACATGTATTTCAAGAAGAGGAAGGAAAACAGAGTGATCTACAAGAGTGGAGGATGGTGCACACAGGTGGACAATCTTGCCCAGGAAGTGCAACCTGAAGGAGGTAGGAGACTCCAAGGTTGTCAGGGGAGAATGTAGCTAGGCAACATTGGATGGTGGTCTGTAAGATGATTTTGGAAAGTAAGAAGAGGAAGCAAGTAAAGGTAGAGCCAATGGCTAAAATTGAAGAAGGAAGAATGTTGTACAGAGTTCAAGGAGGAGTTGAGACGGGCTCTGGGTGGTAGTGACAAGTTACCAGATGACTGGGAAAGTACAGTGGCGGTGGTGAGGGAAACAGCCAAGAAGGTACTTCAAGTGTCCTCTACATAGAAAAAAGCCAAGGAGACTTGGTGGTGGAATGAGGAAGTACAGGAAAGTATTCAAAGGAAGAGGCTGGGAAAGGAAAAAGTGGGATAGTTGGGGAAATGAAAGAAGTAGACAGAAGTAGTGGCAGTCTAGGTACACAGCAAAGAGAACTGGCAAAGGAAAAAGCTTATAGTGAGTTGTATGAGAGGCTGGACACCAAGGAAGGAGAGAAGGACTTGTATTGATTGACAAGACAGACTGAGCTAGACTGTGTAGCAGATTAGGGCAATTAAGGATAGATGGAAATGTACTAATAAATGAAGTGTGTTGAAGATGGAAGGAGTACTCTAATGAGCTGATGAATGAGAAAGGAGGGAAGATGGTGAATCAGGAAATACAGAGTATTATAAAATGACGTGAGGGCAGCTTTAAAGAGTGGAAAGGCAGTTGGTCCAGATGACACATTATGAAATACTCAAGATGTGGCTGAAATGCTGACTTTTAGCTTTAATACAAGGGGTTTGACAAAAGAATTGCAATAACTTCTTGACATATTTTATACAGAGCCTCCCATTTTTCAGAGGCTCAGAAATAATTAGACAAACATATTGGACAACAAATATAATTATTGCTTTTAATATTTGGATAGAAATTCTTTGCAGTTTGCCTAAAGTGTAGAACCCATGGACATCCCCCAGTGCTTTATGATGCTCTGCCAACCCTGCGGCAGCCTTCAGTTGCTGCTTGTTTGTGGGTCTCTTTGCTTTCAGTTTTGTCTTCAATAACGGATTTGGTCACTGAAAAATGTCCAGTTTCTTTGCTTTGAGAAATTCTGGTTGCGTTGCAGTCTGCTTCAGCTCATTATGCATTTGCACTGTGCCGTCCAGTTTTTCAGCATTTGACTGAATCTGAGCAGAGCCCTATACGCTTTACTCTGCTACTACTTTCACTAGTAACATCACCAACACATTGCTGACCCGGTTCCACTGGTAGCCATCCATTCCCATGCTGTAACATTACTTCCACCATGTTTGAAAGATAATGTGCTATGTTTAAGATTTTCCTTTCTTTCCAGTAAAAGTTGATCTTGGTTTTATCTGTCCAAAGAAATGTTTTCCAGGACAGGAAGGACTTTTTTGAGACCTTCCTGTTCTTAAATGTAATCTGTGGTTTGTACCTTCTTGCAAACCCTCTGTATTTAGTCATTAAGGTATCTCTTGGTCATTGTGACAGTGATGCACCTACTTCCTTGAGAGGGCTCTTGACTTGGCTAGATGTTGTGAAGGATTTTTCTAAATCAAGGAAAGTAATCTGCAATCATCTGCTTTAGCTGCCTTCTGTGGTCTTCTAGAGCTTATGCTGTTGCTGAGCTGGCCAGCATATTCTTTCTTTTTAAGAATATACCAGTCTGTGGATTTGGCCACTCATAAAGTATTTGCTATCTCTCTGATGGGTTTATTTACTTATATCTTATCTGCTTATTTTTCATGTAATAAGGGAACAGGCTTCACTTGGCCATGAAACTGCTTTTTAGGAGAGAGAGAGATCGAGAGAGATCAATTGTCATTTCGACCACATATAGTTGACGCAGAACATAGTGAAATGAAAGTGTTTCTCCAGGACCTAGTGCAACATATAAACATGTAAAAATTTGACAGAGACAGGACTAGCTTTTAATTTAAGTTTAAAAGATTTTTTTAAAAAAAGAGTGCAACATTGTAAACAATGCCAAGGATACCCTATAATGCAAAAACAGTACACAAGAAAGGCAAGAAAACACAAGAACAAGACACTAGCGCCGAAAGAAAGTGCCGTAGCAGCAACTGAGGTAGTGCAGATTGTGTGTGAGTCAGAGAGAGAGTGAGTGGTTTACAGTCCTGCAGTCCTGGGTTTGTGTGTGTGGATGAGTGTAAGGGGGACTCTTGTGTAGTTCAGTCCTGGGTGGTTGAGGAGCCTGATGGCTTGAGGGAAGAAACTGTTGGACAGTCTGGTTGTGAGGGCCCGAATGCTCCGGTACCTCTTTCTGGATGGCAGGAGGGTGAAGAGTGTGTGTGAGGGGTGTGTGCGGTCGTCCACAATGCTGTAAGCTTTGCGGATGCAGCGTGTGGTGTAAATGTCCAAGACAGAGGGAAGAGAGACACCGATGATCTTTTCAGCTGTCCTCACTATCCGCTGAAGGGTCTTGCGATCCGAGACGGTGCAGTTCCCAAACCAGGCAGTGATGCAGCTGCTCAGGATGCTCTCGATGGTCCCCATATACATATACACACATATATATATATATATGAGCCCAGGGGAGCATTGCTGTTACGGGTTGCATAATAGCAATTCTCAGTGGCTAGTGGATCTAAAAACAGACCATAGCAACCTCCCTGAACAGGGTCCAGTAACCATCACAGTGGCAGATATCCAAGAAAGGGTCTCCAGTATAAAGAGCTGGACAGCACC
>VUQH01060396.1:0-11293 GCA_015106775.1 Etroplus canarensis | reverse complement strand
GCATTCTTCTTCTTCTTCTTCTTTCGGCTGCTCCCATTAGGGGTCGCCACAGCGGATCATCTGCTTCCATCTCACCCTATCCCTTGCATCCTCTTCCCTCACATCAACCCTCTGCATGTCCTCCTTCACTACATCCATGAATCTTCTGTGGTCTTCCTCTTCTCCTCCTGCCTGGAAGCTCCATCTTCAACATCCTTTGTCCAATATATCCACTATCCCTCCTCTTAACATGTCCAAACCATCTCAGCCTTGCCCCTCTGACTTTGTCTCCAAAATTTTAAACCTGAGCTATGCCTCTGATGTACTCATTTTTAATCCTGTCCATCCTGGTCACTCCCAGGGAAAATCTCAACATCTTCAATTCTGCCACCTCCAGCTCTGCTTCCTGTCTTTTTGTCAGTGCCACCGTCTCCAAACCATACATCATGACAGGTCTCACAACAATCATGTAAACCTTCCCTTTTACTCTTGCTGCTATCCTTCTGTCACAAAGCACCCCTGACACTCATCTCCACCCACTCCACCCTGCCTGAACTCTCTTCTTCACCTCTCTTGTGCTCTGTCCGTTGCTTTGGATGGTTGATCCCAAGTGTTTAAACTCATCCACTTTCACTACCTCAACTCCTTGCATCTTCATCGTTCCACCTGCCTCCCTCTCATTCACACACATGTACTCTGTCTTGTTTCTACTGACTTTCATTCCTCTTCTCTCCAGTGCATGCCTCCACCTCTCTAGGCTCTCTTTCACCTGCTCTCTACTCTCACTACAGATCACAATGTCGTGTTAACACACACCTGAAAACTGCAAACTGCCCAAACTTCTGCTTTTATAGAGGCGCTCAGTCTGACTGATTAACCAAGTTAATCAAGTTCATTAGAGTAGTGGCACCTGGCTGCACTTATCCTCTCAATTCCTATGGAAGCAGTAAGGCTACACTTAGTTTCTCACACGAGTGCATAGAGTCCTGTGGAAAAACTTTCCTTTTCACATGGCTGTAGGTTTCTGGTCAGAACAAGTAGCATGTGAAAAATTTCATTTTTACCTTCATTTTGATACCAGGCTCATCTTGATTTGTTCTGTCAAAATAATTTTCTAATAAAGTCACAAAAATGTAGCTTATGGCAGTGAAATGAAGATATAACATCGACGTTAACATGTTCTGGTATGGACAAATCACATTGAGCAAACAACTTTAGGGCCTTAAGAAGCTGCTATAACTGGATCATGGAAGGTCTCAGGCTCAGTGAATGCTATCTTCACAAGTCCCTTTTACTCACTTCACTACAATAGAGGGCAATATCCAGTTTCTTTGACAACTGTTCACTATGTTTTGTCTACATTCCTCATCTGCTGGCTCTTACACAGAGCATCCATTGATCTAATTACTCCATATGTAAAAAAGTAATAAATTCTACCTTTGCACTCACTAAATACCATGTGTTCTGAAATCTACAAGCAAGCGAAAAGCATGTAACCCTACTAATACTGTATAATTAGAAAGCACTTTGTGTGTCTAACTACTTCACAGTCCACATTCTATCACTCCTTCAAAATTTGGCCCAGTCACGTTTCAGGCAAATTATTTATTTTTGAAATCATTTTTAATGTCATGCAAATTCTCAGCTGTTCCACTTCATGTCTGCAAATGCTTTATTTGAAAAACAGAACTACTGTCACCACTAAAGAAGAGCTGAACCCCCTTTTTTGTACCACTTTTGCAGCTGAAAAGGGAGAAGAGTGAAAGATGGTAGGTTATTCAAAAACAGAAAAGGAGGTGCATATCAAGTAAAAAGGCCCCAAGAGGCTAGTCTGAAATATCTGAGGCTAAACAGGGTAAAACCATGCAGTATTTCAGAAGAAATGAATTACCAAGTGGTGGAACTATGTTTTCTTTCTTTCTAGGCATTCTGCCTCCAAGTTTGGAAGCTGCTGCTCTACATATTGAATTGTCTAGTAAACACAGCTGGAGAATATAATTTAAGTGTACTTATGTTTGCAAGTTTTTTATATTTTTATGGATGATTAAACCTTCCAAATCCAGTGGTGGGGCACGTAGCCATTGCAGGTAGAACATCAAAACACATAAAGCACAAAGGCATTTAAAGTATATCATCATTATAATATACAGTACAGCATACACTATACACAGCATTTGACATAATATATATACACAATAATACACTGTTCATTTGTGTACATAGGTGTATAGAAGATGAAAAAAACATTGTGATAAAAGACAAACTGAATACAGCAAATTCAACCTATAAATGCAGTACAATATGGATAAACACCCTGAGGAAATGCTCAAGGGCTGAGACTTGTTTTCAGTCTGGACCCAAATACTTTTAATCTAACATCAGTTTCAAAACAGTCCAAGAGCTGGTCAGGGAGGAATATGAAGCTGTGTAGGGAGGTTTGAAGCTTTTTTGGCTGTTGTAAGGAAAAACAAATTGGCTACAAGAAGACTTGAGAATGGGCTGCCGGGTTAAACTTTGTGATTCTTTTATCCGTTACTGTTTGTGCTGTTCTGGTTTTCCTTTGTTTTTGTTTAGTCTGCAACCCTGTGTTGTGGCTCTACGATTTCTTTGTAATATTTTGACATTTTTATTTCATATTTCCATCTACCTTCATATGGTAATTAGGGTCAATAAAACTGAGCGCTTGCCAAGGTTGGCTTTAGATGTAAAAGGTCACAGTGTCAACTGTTTTAGCTGCTGTTGTTTTTTGGACTGCACAGATGGAGTTGCTGACAGGCATTTTCCAGGTCTGTTTTCGCACATCTGTGTACAAGGGCCCCGGTACAGCTGGTAGGAGGAATCTGGATTGTCCAGTGGAATTGTCTCGCAGGATTTACGCAATTTATTGATTTGAATCTTTGCAAATTTGCACCTTCTTTACTTTTGTTGCTCTTTATTCGAGTACAGATCAATTTATGATAGAGTATGCACTTGAGCTAAACACTTCTCTTTAATTCTCTTGCTCTTCAGACAAGAGGTTTAAGGGCCAATCAAGGCTAATACTTGGTGCAAGGTCAATAATAATCATAATTACATTCTTCAGATCAGTGAACCAGTAGCGCAAGGTCCCTGATTTGACTCTAGGTCCCTCCCTCAAGTCCCTCTCACTATGGAGGGTTGCATCAGTAAGGGCATCCGGCGTAAAACCTCTGCCAAATTACTGATGTGGATTAATCCACTGCGGCAACCCCTTGGGGAAAATACAAAGGAGTAGCCAAAGGTACATTTTTCAGATCAATTCAATTTTATTTACAGTATATACCACAAATTCACAACTAAGGTCACCCTACAATATTAAATAGAAAACCCCAAAAATCCGATGATCCCCTATGAGCAAGCACTTGGCAACAGTGAGAAGAAAGAACTCTCTTTTAACAAGAAGAGATCTCTGGGAGCCTGTACTTTGTCATTTTACTTAAGTAAAGTTGAATCAGTGCTTCAGCTTCTGCCAGAGTCTTTTTAACACAGCCTTCTGTAGTAGTACTTGAATGAGGAGTGTGTATCATTTTGCCACTTCTGTTGATGGCCAGAAACATACTGGCTTTAATAAAAAGTAATTTCTTGCAACTAGAATGACCCTTGTAAACAGTATTAATGTGAGCATTTGCAGCTTGTACTAATGTTTTAAAAGGAGGATTAAAAACCCATTAGTTGCATATGAACATCTTTACTTTTGAATGGTAATTTATATGTTATTGAGGGTTTGAAAAGCTTTTATTTTGTATGTTATATGTAATGTTATTCCTTGGAAAATCTGGAATAAACTTAATATAAAAGGTCTGAAAGATTCAGGCTCAGTAAAGATAAATTCATTCAGTAGTGGGTAAGTTTTAACTCAAATGTCCTGATAGAGGATGAACTCTCACTTGAGTAGATTTTCTCTGCTGTGGTATCATTCTTCCTCACATTTCTTCTTCCTGTCTGCTACTCCTTTTGTTTTATCCTCTCAGCTCCGCTCTACCGTCTGTCCTTTTTATAGAGCTTTTATCCTGTCGTTTTAATCCTCCTCCCACTCAGTCTCTCCTTCCCTCCTTACTTTTGCTTCTTCCATCCTTCAGTCTCTCTATCTCCCTCCTTTTCTCAAGTCATCCTCTAAAACCTTCCTTTTATTTACCCCACTTCCATCTGCTTTTCACCTCCTTATTTCTGTCCTTCCTTATTTTTATTTACCTGCTCCTTTGTCCTTGTCTTCCTCACTCTCTACACCCCCTTTCCTGTCCTGCATTACCACCCTTTCTCTCCTTTCTCCATATCTTCTCAACCCAGTTTTATCTTTTCAGAAACTCAATCAGAATCAGATTACTTTATTAATTTCCAGAGGGGATTTTTCCCCTTTTTTTTATCACTCCTCACAGTTTAACTACTTTTCTTGCACTCAACCCCCTCCTTCCCTTGTCTACCTTCTAAATTCACTCTTGTCTCATTCTCTCATTTTTATCTCCTCTTCTGGTTCCTTTTCATGCTCTCTATCTTCCATACTTTATTCTCATCTGAAATATCCTCTGTCTTCTTACCTCCTTCTTCTTCACCTTTGTTCCTTCTCTATTTATTTTTCTATCTCTTGTATGGTCTCCTTGGCTCCTTCGCCACTCCTCATTTTGTCCATTTCTTTCTTTCCTTTCCTATCTACTTGTTTCCTTTCATGCCCCAGTCTTCCTTTTCATGTCCTTTCTTCATCGTTACTACTTTCTCACTTCCATCCTTATCTCCTTAATTCTCTCCCTCCCTCCACACCTCTTCTTTACCTCTTTCCATCACCTTTTCTTCTCCCTTCGCTCCTCCTCACTGGTCCTCTCCTCTTTACCTTCCCTCTTTCCTGCTGTTTTCTGTTTATATTCTCAACTCCTGGAAGTAAAGTCAGCATGTGCTATTCCTCCTCCTCCTCCTCCTCTCTTAATTTAACTCACTTCTCAGCCCTCCCTGTTCCTCCCTGCCCTCCTCTCTCTCACACTCTGTGTATATCTCACTCACCCCCTTTCTACAGCAACTGCTAGTTGTCCATTTCATTCAGCTCAGAGCTGAGAAGCTGCCGTTTTCCTGAACAAAGTTTGGATAAAAGTAGCTGAGAAAGCTGGAGGACCAACTGTATTTTGACTGAAAAAAAGTGACGCCCCAATACAGGTACTGGCCCTGTATGTGTTTGTGTGTGTGTCTGTGTGTGAGTGAGTGTGTATGTGTGGCAAATGCAATTTTGGCATGTCATACCCTATATTTCTGGTGTGATTTTAATGCTTTGGTTTACCGTCTTCTCTAAAGTTAATATTACATTGTGCATGTCTTTTCTTTTTCGTTGATGTTAATTGTCTGAATTTGTTTACGATCATTTTGAGTTAAAGCCATTTACTTACATATATAACACTGAGGAGAAAATCTTAAGTTACAAGATGTTTTGTTAGGCCTAAAATCTCTTTAATATTTCCCCAGTAAACTCTCAACTTTCGCCTAAAATAAAACTTTCATGTCTCCTAAACAGTTTGTAGAAATGGCAGATGCCTTTTTAAAAACCCCTGGGAGCTCTGTTTTCTATAATTAGACAGGAACATCATTTTGTAAACACCATTAATTCAGGCATTTTAACATGGTAAGCAAATTTACTTAATTAATCACCTCAAACTAGGCCAGGCTTTGGGGAAAAGGATGAATCAAGAAGAAATTTTATGCTCCTGAGAAGCATATATTTCAACCAAAAAGGAGACAAATTTTCAATTCTAGTCTCTTTTTCTTTCTTAAAAATAGTGTTTATTATTCTTCTTGGAGCAAATACAGGAACACACTGCATGCTCATGCTGAAAAATTAAGTTTTGGTGCCACTGTATGAATCTGCTTCTATTTGTACTCATGTACTGACTTAACTTTGACTTTCAAATAGCAAAGGGGGTCTGTGTCTGTATATTAACTATATGTGTATGCGTGTGTGTGCACATGTGTGTGCTTTTGTTACTCTAGCTGTAGCGGTATAAATGTATTCACAAGGTCACTTTGTGGGGACTTCCTCTGTGGACGGAAAGCATGTAAAACGTTACATTTTAGGGCGAAGGCTAGTGTGATGTCTTCTGAAGTGATGAAAACATTTTCTGTGTGTGTGTGTTCTTTTATTTATCAAGTTATAGGGACATAAATGTGTTTACGACTGCTATGTGGGGACTCAATTTCCTTTTGGTGACAAGAAGCATGTAACGCATTAAATGTGTGTGTGTGTGTGTGTGTGTGTGTGTGTGTGTGTGTGTGTGTGTGTGTGTGTGTGTGTGTGTCTTCCTGTCAGGGAACAAACTAGTACCTTTGCATACTAATACACTGACAGCGCAGTTGTGGGGTTGTTTTTGACAACATCCTAATTAGACCAGCCGCTGTTCTGTAGTGATTCCAAGAAAAACACAACGTGGAGCTGCATAATGTGGTGATAATGTTCCTTCATTAGAAAGGATCAAGGAACCACAGCAGGTACTCGGTGTATTATTTGCATTTGTTTCTGCAGCATACTGAAAGGAAAGATGCAAATAAAAGAAGGCAGTTGAAATTCCATGAATGATTTAGTAATTTTCAAGAATATAAAATGTTTTTGAATGAGCTACAAATCTGCTTACCAATGGCAGTTTTTTCTTTCCTACCATGATTGTGTGTCCAAGCTTTATTCACTTGTACTTTGTGTCACTTAGCTCTTAGAACTGCACAAAACGCTTGGACGGAAAGTACCAGCTCCTAATGAAAGGGAAAGGGACACTTTATGAACCAGTGACTTATTATTAGTTTAGGCTTCAGACACCATACATATTCTTATTGTCCCTCCTGAGCATAGCCATAGGGGGAGCATGAAAAGATGACATGCTATGTTTAGTTGGGAACTGGGTAAATGAACACAGTCTTTGTGCTCATTCCTCTTGAATCTTTCACATTTCAAGTAGGACGTTGTGTCAGATTTGTGTCAGAAGAAAGAGCATAAAACTTGTGACATATTTACTATTTTAGAGAACTTTTTGTGTTGAGATTTTTATACATATACAAAAAAATTTGCCAGATGTACCTCTCATGCATCTGTATCTCTAATCATGTCCTAACATCCTCTGTAAATAGCTGTCCCGCTACAAGACAGATCCAAGATTTGGGAAAAGTTACTATTGGGCTTTAGTGGTTTTTAGGGTGTTCTCACGTTAAGCTTAGTAGCCTTGTTCTGTGCCATAGAATGACTGCACCCCGAAGCACTCCCTTATGAGCTCCACTCACACTGCGATCCTGAGGGCCCAAGTACAATTTAGTTTGTCTCAAAATCTCAATTCTTTCTTGTGTCTCTCTTTCACACATACACACAAAGGCTTTTGAAAAGTTATATTAATGATGTTGTGTTGTGGCTTAATTGGAGTAGTTTTTGGAAGGGATGAATCATCAGCAGCCTTATGGTTCTGCTGATGATTTAACACAGCATTCTATTTTGTTTATGGAGGAAACTACCAGTGTGGAAGCTTTGAAATTATGTGCTTGGTGTCAAACATGCTTGGGCATGATACAGTCGCCAGCTGAAGTGTTCCAAACCTCCACTGTACCCTAATGTGAGCAAACCTTCATGCAGAGTCTAAGGACCCTCAGTGGTCCATGACCCATACTCAAGTGCTGTAGACAATTACACTGTGTAAAAAAAAATCTAATAAGTGTTTTTCCTAATTGCTTATGCCTCAAATGTATTCTTTTCAAACTGTGCTTTTGTAAATAGTAATTAAATTTACGAATGTCATTGACCTGGTCATACAGGGCAGTTTAAAAAGAATATATACTGACCGGCCTTGATACCTGTTCAGCTGCTTGTTAATGCAGATATCTAATTGCCAGTTTACATGGGAGCAGCTTAAGCAGTTAGACATTTAGACATGGTCAAGATGGCCTGCTGAAGTTCAAACTGAGCATCAGAATGAGGAAGAAAGGTAACTTAATTGACTTTAACTGTGACTTGGTTGTTGGTGCACAACGGGCTGGTCTGAGTAGTTTAGAAATTGTTGATTTTCTAGTCCAAAGTCCAAAAAAGAGCAAATAGCTAGTGAGTGGCAGTTCTGTGAATGAAAATTCTTCATTCATGTCAGAGTTGAAAGGAGAATGGCTATGCTGCTTTGAGCTGATAGGAAGGCAGCAGTCACTCAAATAACCATGCGTTACAACAAATACACAGAAGAGCATGTCTGAAACCTGGAAGCAGATGGGCTACAGCTGCAGAAGACCACGCTGGCTGCCACTCCTGTCAGCCACGAACAGGAAACTGAAGCTACAATTTACACAGGCTCACCAAAAACTGGACAACAGATGATTGGAAAAACGATGTGTTGTCTGATGAATCTCATTTGGAGTGTAGATTTCCGCCTTGTATCAATGGTTCAGGCTATTGATGGTGTAATGATGTTGGTAATGTCTTCTTGGCAAATCTGGGCCCCTTAGTAGCAGTTGGGCATTGTTTAAAGTATTCTACCTTTGTATTGTTGTTGACCATGTCCATCCCTTTATTACCACAGTGTACCCATGTTCTGATGGCTGTTTCCAGCAGGATAACACGGCATGGGCTCTTTTAAGGGGTCATTGGGCCCCTTAAAATCTACTCATTTTCTTGTACAAACTCCCCTTGCAAATACAAATTTAACTATCTGACTTGTATATATCATCAAAAAATTATTTATTTAACTCTTAAGGTTTGTAGTGTTTCAGGGATACATCCTACTTAATTCTACTGCCAGTTCTGGCTATAAAGGGTTCAAAATTGTGGGCAATTGCAGCATGTTTATCTTGGCTGCATTGATAAACACTACCTCAGTTTTCTATACCCTTGAGTTTTCAAGCATACCCACATGATGGTTGGTTGAAAAGAAAATTCAATCCATAGCCACCTCAGCAAAGAAATAAACTGGGTTATTATGTTTAAGGAAACAATTAAAATGTTCTTGTAATCCAGGAAAAAATGAGCTACCCCCTCACCTCTTGCTAATGAATGAGAACGTATTTAACTTCACTTCATTTGCACTGTTTGGCCAAGAAGTGGGGGGCATAATAGAAGGCCAGGGTTAATGATGTACATGATGAGAAGCACCCAAGGGAGCGATGAATACACACAACAGCAGGATGATGGAGGCGTGAGGAGAGGAAGAAACAGAGGCAGGGGGAGAAGAGAAAGGTGAAACGCATCTGCTTGCTATCAGACCAGGTTTCTCCCTTTATCATCTGATCAGACAGGGGCGCATAGCATCATGAGAAGCATATACATCCTTCTTTTAAATACAAACTCAAAAATGGACCCAGTTTAAGCAGGTGCTGCTTTGAACAACATGTCCTTGATGGCAATTACACCCTCTACCAACATCCTGTTTGATCTGGTGATTTGAACTGCTGCTTTGAACATCTGCAAGGTCAATTTAAAAAATAACCCCCATGAGTCACTGCCATCAATGGTCTTACCTCTAATGTGTGATGTTCTTTATTTGTATCTCATCTCGTTCTCATGTCCTGTGAAAACCAGACTGAAGTCGTACATTTTTATGGTGAATGGGAAAAAAAAGGCTTTTAGTGCATAAAAGTGCTTCAGTAAAGGGTAGGCTGAGGTCATTGTATTCCATTTTATGCCATTTTCCTGTGTGATTTTTCTTTCATGTGGCTGGATTGTCTCATTTCCTAGTTTCTGGTATTGACGGCTCACAATTTTACCAGAAACCTACAGAGAGAAGGAGGGCCTGTGCTATAATTGTCAAATCTATTCTTTTTAGATCTTTCCACTTGACATGGTGAGATGGAACCAAAGCAGGGTTAGTCAAATATTTTGCAGATGACAGTGTTTCTTAGTTTTAATTTTATATTGTAAAAAGGTTTTTGTGACCAAATGGAGAAGAACAAAGGAGCCAAGTGGGAGCACCGACCATGGCACTTTTTCCACACATTATTAAAGAAAGGAAAATGAAGAAAGTCCATTGTATCTGCAACTGACTCAACATTTAGTGAAACATTCAGCACAAACTTTACTGTAAGTGTTGCGCTTTTAAAAAAAATGGTTGCAGATTGGGTGAAATCAACTCATGAATAGCTGCCAACACATTCTCACGGAGATTTATATTAGTGTTTGGTTACAGCAAAGTGGAGAGTAGTGGGATTGTGTAACATCATGGGAAAACTACTAAATACTACGTCTTTCAAGAGTTACTCATAGATTGTTTTCTTTACACTGTAAACTTTCACTTGTGCATTACTTTGTAAAATTGCGTTTTCTAACCTGTCAGTGTATGGGCTCAATCCTAAATCACCAAGGCAGAATCACAAAACCGTTAAAGATGGGCACGGAGACCGTGACATCACCTATTGGTTTCTGGACAATACATTTTGAAGCCTCTGGTTTAGCATTGATTTTGTGATGTTTATTGTTTGGAGCCACAAGTGACCATATTTTGATAGGACAAAGGACTAAGTTGTTAACACTTGTAAGCTACATCCATAAACTGTACTAGTGCAACACACAGACACAATTACCTGCTAATTAATGTCTTTTTCTTTCGGCTCCTCCCTTTAGGGATTGCCACAGTTGGATGAACTCACCCTATCCCTTTCATCCTATTTTGTCACACCAACCTTCTGCATGTCCTCCATCACTATATCCATGAACCTTCTTTGTAGTCACCCTCTTTTCCTCCTCCCTGGCAGCTCTATGCTCAACATCTTTTTGTCCAGTATATCGTCTATCCCTCTGTTGCACGTGTCCAAACTATCTCAGTCTCATTCTTCTTCTTTCAGCTGCTCCCATTAGGGGTCGCCACAGCAGATCATCTGCTTCCATCTCACCCTATCCCTTGCATCCTCTTCCCTCACACCAATCCTCTGCATGTCCTCCTTCACTACATCTATGAATCTTCTCTGTGGTCTCTTCTCCTCCTGCCTGGCAGCTCCATCCTCAACATCCTTTGTCCAGTATATCCACTATCCCTCCTCTGAACATGTCCAAACCATCTCAGCCTTGCCTCTCTGACTTTGTCTCCAAATTTCTCAACATGAGCTGTCCCTCTGATGTACTCATTTCTAGTCTTGTCCATCCTGGTCACTCCCAGGGAAAATCTCAACATCTTCAATTCTGCCCCTCCGGCTCTGCTTCCTGTCTTTTTGTCAGTGCCACCGTCTCCTTTCACTCTTGCTGCTATCCTTCTGTCACAAAGCACCCCTGACACTCGTCTCCACCCACTCCACCCTGCCTGAACTCTCTTCTTCACCTCTCTTGTGCTCTGTCCGTTGCTTTGGATGGTTGATCCCACCTTTGCCACCTCTACTC